>LN483559.1:53421-107251 GCA_900002565.1 Culicoides sonorensis | reverse complement strand
ACAAGAGGCTTTAAAGTAAAATAAAGTATTTGAGATTAAACACAAATTTGTTAAAAGTTGAATTTTGGGTATTAACAGAAAACCAATTTTTTAAGAATATTCACCTTCAAAATTCAACTTTTAACAAATTTGTGTTTAATCTCAAATACTTTATTTTACTTTAAAGCTTCTTGTTTTTCACTTTTTAGTTAGCCACCTACCTTTTATAAAAGTTTATTTTAGAAGTTAATAACTTCCTAAATAATGGTCAGAACTTTGTTTTCATTTGAATTTTTTTATATATTTTTTTTTTCAAACTTTTTTTTCTTATTTATTTTATTTAATCAAAAAAGGAATTATTGAACCTTAACAGTTTTAAACGTATAAAGAAAAATAAAATATGAAAATATTATGCTCAATTATAAGTTAAAGTGCATTACTGTACATGGCCTTTTTACGTTCAGGTGAGCATGAATCGTTCAGATCAATAGGAAAAAAGAGTAGAGTGGTTAGAAGCAATGTATCGAAATGGACGATGATACTTTCAGC
The DNA here is from genome assembly GCA_900002565.1 of Culicoides sonorensis. Taxonomy (NCBI): domain Eukaryota; kingdom Metazoa; phylum Arthropoda; class Insecta; order Diptera; family Ceratopogonidae; genus Culicoides; species Culicoides sonorensis. The sequence goes on along the minus strand of LN483559.1, from coordinate 106,723 downwards.
TACAATACCTCTGAACACAGCGACTGACGAGGCTACTTATCGAAGTATGCTAAAGCAACTACACACAGCAACCGGCTTAAGCATAACAAACAGCTATGAAGCAAACAAGGTCCTCGGTTAGCCACCCCGAGATATCAGTAGACGAAGCCAAACATCCCAGAGAGGCAAGACCGACATTGGCTCAGTCAGGATTCTCAAAACTGACAAATAGATATATTGATACATCCGTCTCTGATACGTACCCAACATGCCATAGCTCACCACATGATGTAGCTCACCTTTTCGAATGCCCTTATACACAACCGGTTCTGCTTCTCTCTGTGACCTGCATGAATTCTTACAGGAAGGCTAGAAAGACTAGGCTTTTCCGGGAATGGTGGTCCAATCAGGCGGGTACTCTTAGTCAACCTCACCTCTTTATCAGGAAACCTGATTCCGGTCTATCTAGACAACTGATCAGATTGAATCTTACTGAGATCAGAGTTGTAGTTGGTATGTTCACTGGTCATTGTACTCTAGACTATCATCTAAGTCATTTTCACTCAAGAGATCCAATGCAAATGCTGCTCTGAACAAGAGGAGAGTGCTGCACATCTGCTTTGTGTATGTCCCAAGCGTGCCAAGCAAGATTGCGTGGTATCACGCTGAGTAAGTACTTTCCCAGTATTGATTCCATCTCAAAAGTGAAGATGTCTACCCTGCTTAGCTTTTTAGAAGATGTGGTCACTTTCCTGAACTGAACCAGGTCTAGTGGACTTTTTTCTATATTTTTTTCATCAGATATGATGATAATGGGTATGCACAATAGACCCGTCTGTAGGTCTGAGTACTGGTTCTCTTCTGAGTCCGCCCTAGAAATTTGATCTGATATCATTAAAAATAGCATTTTTTTCATAATCTTCCATGAAACGATTTGTGTATTTATTCAAAATCGTATTGAAAGAAAATATTTCTTGATTAAAATTCTCTCATTTCATAAAAAAATGTCACAAAGTTGTGAAAGACTTTTGTAACAGACAGCTAATCAAAGAAATGTTTCATTTTATAAACAATTTTTTTTTTCTTGCTATTAAATACATTAAAAATTATCAGAAAAATAGAAAAATTAAAAAATATTTACAAAACTTTTCATTTAATTTTAAATTACATGTTAAGGACAAGAAAATAAGCCCAGAAAATAAAAATTTCCACTTACAAAAACTTATCATAAAAAGAAATAATTCTTATTGATTCATTTTGAAATTTTTCCTCATTCTAAGATCCGACGATTAATCATCCGGAAGCAATTTCGTTGTTGAAAGCACACATATGGAAAATATCCAACTCGATGTTTGTATCTATTGAACCTTAACATGTAATGAAAAATCCGTAAGATTACATTAAAAATGGGTGGTTTTCACATGAAAAATGCCTTCATATGATTAATGTTCAATCGCTCATGGGCACTTTCAATATATTTATTTATTTTTTTTTGTTTTAATTTAATAGGAAGAATTGGAATCTTTAACCAGGATTCAACTCAAATATTCAGACTTTTAATTCTCTTTAACAATTCATTTTATTTTCTGAAACAATGAAAAAGAACAGAAAAATCTAAGCTAAAATGATAATAAATCATGAAATTTAATATTATAACAAATGGTTTTCCATTTCACTGATAAACGAGAGCCTAGAAAATAACAAAAGATATAAAAATAAAATAAAATCTTGAAAATTTGATGTATTAAATAATGTTGAAAAGAAAATAAAGGAAATTCGCCTTTCTCTTTGAATGAGCATCAAATTAGTTTTAATTTAATATTTTTCTTTTAAACTCTTTTTTTTGTAGCACTTTATTTTTAAATTTTTTTATAAAATTCAGCTTTATATGAGAATTCTTTGACGTTTAATAATAAATAGAATGAATTTCAATCGAAAAAGAAAATGTAAATTTATTATTCAAAAAATCTTTAAATTTTAAAATTTATTGCAAAGCAATAAAATATTATTCAGGAAAATTATCTGTAATATTTTCATAACGCAAAAAGGAAACATTAATAAAAAATAACTTTTTTTATGTAAAATTGGGGATCAATACAAAATATTATTGAACCGTTTCAATTTTGATTTCATTCAAAAGCTACTGAGGGAGAACGTTAAAAAAGCAGTAAAAAAGCAATAAAATATTATTTGATAAAATGTAAACAATGATAAAGTGAGTAAAGTCGAAACAAAAAAAAAAAGGATTGGTAATAAATTATTTTTATTTAAATTATTAATTTTAATATTTTTTATGTTAGCTCACGGAACGTCAACCGTGATTCTAATTTGATGCATGCTTTCGATCCCTTCTTAACACATGCTAAATTAATTTTGCCGATAAAAGGGCTTCATGAATTTGAAGTCCTGAAATACGTCTGTAAGTCTCTGAACAACAAGATTCTCTGCCTGGATCGGCTTGGGTTCAATTTGGGCATAGCTGGATCGAGAGACGACTACAAATTGGTTCAAGAGCATTCATTGACATGACTCGGTCAACATAAGATGTCCTCTATTGGTCCAAGCTACTTCAACAAGCTCCCCCTCAATCTGAGACGAATGCAAGAAACATCAACATTTTTGAAGGAACTTAGAGAGTATTTGAGTCTGGGTGTAAGAGATTTGCTTCGTCTTTGAACTGGTACATTCCATGGATCGAATATGATAAGTGATCCTGATTGTGCTGGGCAAATATCGTTATCGGTAATTTAAAAATTGTACCTTTAGTAAGATTAGTAATTGGACAATTTGACAATCACCAGCATTTATTCATAAAAATATTGAAACTCAAAGGAGACTGAGCCCTTTTTCATTTACAATTAGAATTGAATTAATTAATTTTCAATCACTTTTCTCTTTGTCTTTATAAAAGGAACAGAGTTTTTTGAAAGAAAACCAATAAAATTTCCCTAGCAAGATTTCAATTGTAATTTAATTAAAATCCCATTTTGCGATTAAAAATGAAGCATTTCAAAAAGGTTCAATTCAATTAAATGAAACGTTGATTGAATAACAATCAATTACGAAAGTTTGTTACTTAATTAAGATCAATTAATAATTTTTCCCATTTAATATTTGAGGTATGACATTTTATATTGATTGATTTGAATTTAAAATGTCAAAGCATTTTTCACTCTTTATTAAGAAAAAAAAATTAGTTAGCATTTCATTGAATCGATTTAAATCCAATTGTCCATGAAGAATTTATAAATGTAACAAATTTTTTGTGTTCTCTGGTCAGGAAACAATACGTAAACTTTGCAATTTTATTTTCAAGTCCAGAAATTGATAAGATGTAGTTTGCAGCTGGTAAATTGATAACATTAAATGTGTAATTCTTTTGTGTATAAATTCCTGGTTGGACGGGACAATGTGCAAATGGACTCTTATTATGTTTGACCATTGCAGAATAGAAATAATTACTGAGAAAATCTGATGTTTTTGGCTTTTTTGTGAGTCTGGAAAATAAATTTAAAATAAGTTAGTGATGGTCAAAGTGAATGAAGTGGGTCATTTTTTACTTGCACATGTCAAATTGACGATTGAGGATTGTTGCAAATGTATTATTGTTTCTTCTTTGGATTCCAAGATAAACTTTAACCTAAAAATTTAATTATTTTTTTTCAAATTGAAAGAAAGGGGAAACCCAATTGAAAAGCGTGGCATTGAAATCGTTTTAACAAGGGGATGCAGATTTTTTTAATAGAGGCCGTCCAATAAATGTGATCTGATATGAGAAAAGTCATAGCCTGAATTAACATTATTGGGCTATGGCCTAATCATGATCGAACAAGGCCTAGTTCACGAGAGAAATCCTTTCGTTTTTAAATGCCCTCTTTATTCTAATCTTTTAACAATCATATTTTCAATTGGGTTATTTTTTTAATTTTAAATTTAAGGCCTTACAAATACTTCCGGGATCTTTGAAACAACAGTATGCTCTAAATCAACAAAATAATCATATTTGTTTCGGTTACGATAACTTATGTTATATTTTGTGGTGATGTATTTTGGGTTTGTTTCCATTGTTCCATTGTAGAGTTCCGAGACTAGTCGTCCCTTGTAAGCAAAATCGATATTAATTTTATCCAATTTTCTTTCTAAATCGAAATCTTACCTCTGATGCAATGAAATTCAAAGCCAAATAAATTGAAAAAACTAAAATTCTTAACATGACTTTGACCACTCAAATAAAGCTAAAACTGATCACAAAACATCAAATATGTTACAAGTCAAATAATTCTAATGATATTTTAATGAGAGTGTTTTGAAAAGTGTGAATTGTAATTATCAGTCTAATTTGATCGAACTAACACTTCAAAAGTTCCATTATAGATAAATTTTCTTCCGTGACGTATTTTTGTACTATAATACAAGTTTGTAATGTACGTTTGAGTTGCAAGCAAGTGTTTTCCAAATGGAACCGAAATTTGATTAATTAAGTTAAAACTAACATTTACTCCAAGTTCTCCTTTGAATGGACATTGAATTATTTTTTTCTTTATAATTCTGTGATTTGAATCTTCTTGTGTGAATGTTATCATCTCGAGGATTAACTTAAACCAAATATCACGTCGAGGATTTTTAAGGAATTTGCACATATCTGTTGTGATTTGTGTAATTTTATGTGCATTATGTGTATTTCCATCCAAAATTCGTGACAAACTGAGATGACCCTTTAAAAAATTTTTTTTATTCTCATCTCAAAATAAATATTGAATTAAAATTTCTCACAATTAAGTTAGTAACAGGCTTCTTGAATGATGAATGGAGATACATGAAACTGTCAGCTAAATTTTTTCCATTGTATTTTTGAATGGTGGAAATCAGTGTTGTTTCATCAGACCAAATTGTGACTTTTTTAATGGAAATTTCAATGTGTGACTATAAAATCAAATCTTGCAAAAGTAAAATTTACAAATAAAATCACATAAATTTACTAACCTGTGTTGAAGAAATTTCAAATATGATAATAAAAAGTAGAAAAAAGAGCTTCATACTCACACAATTCGTTTTTAGAAATTGACTTTGACTTCAAATAATGACAGTTTTGTGAGTTAATTGGGCTTAATTTATAATAAATGAAAACGATTATTTTTTTGATAAGCTTTTTTTTTGAATTATTTACCATTAGACCATGATCATCAGTGGCTAAACGTCGTTTTGAAAAAAAATTATTAAAGTTTTAAAAGGGGGGGTTTTAACCTATTTTAATGTTTTTTACAGTTTACAAGTTTTTACAAGCTCTCAGTGACTCAATTCAACTTGACATAAAATGACTTGAGCCTTAAATTACAGTCAATAACTTTCAAATCACACAGTTTTCTGCAACATCAAAGGAATCAAAGTCCATTTCAAATAAGTGATTTTTTTTAAAAAAATGACATACAAATAGATTTATATGTTAATTAATATCATTATTTCAATTAATAGTTGTGTTAAGCTATTTATTTTTATTTTATCATTCATTCCTAACTCAACTACACATTATTCGCATACCGAAGATACTCTAGCTTAATAACTATAAATAGATGTATGTTCAAAGTTATTATAAAAAAATTAAATGAAATAAAGCAGAGCAAAACAAGACATATAAATATATAAATTTTTGTATTATTTTATTAAACATAAAAATAAATAAATAAAAAAAGAGACAAGACATATATTTTATTGGCGCATATTCTACTTGTGTAACAGTCTGATAGAAAAATGTAGTTTTTAAAAATAAAAAACATAAATGTATGTATTGCAAGGATGAATTACATGACATTTGATTAAGTTTTCTACTTAATTATATTTACTTTTATAGTTTGCCGCACACCCGATCTCTCATGTTTTATACATACATTGAAATGTTCTCTCATACACGAAACTCTTTATTTTCATAGTACTTTTGTTTCATTTTATTTTGTATAAAAATGAATTACAGAGCAAAAAAAAAATATAATTGTAACTTGTTCACATATCATGAATGAAGTGGGGAATGACGAAGATACTTATTTTTTGAGACAATATCACATAAGGAAGTTTTTCTTGATTTTTTTTCTTTATTTTAATAGTAAATGGATGTTTTTGTTATATATGTTATATGAGCATCGAGAAGTTCGAGTGTATTTTTAAGAAAAAGAATAGAAAAATTCTTTTATTTTAATGCTAGTGGCATTTGTAAGTTTTAAGTAGTTTAGTGTAATAATAATCAAGAGAATAGAAGAAAAAAAAGTTTTTCATGTTAAAATAGTGGATTATTATGGTTTTAAGGGGTGTGAAATATGAATTTCAAGGACTGAGGACTGACTTTTTTTAAAGGGATAAGCACTGTCAAAGAATAAACCCTTAATTTGACACAAACTCAAACAGTAGATTTCCTCACACCTGGAATTCAACATCATGATCAGCCATTTGTGCTACTTCAAGGAGAGTAGCCACCAGCATCATACTCCTTTACAATTATTTATTGAAGCTTCAATCTGACCTTTCATGAAACAACAATCCAAAGCGTAATTCACCTATCAGAGCCATAATATATCCCTGAAACTACTTTGATAATGCATAAAAACCCTTTTTTTTCTTTTCGTTTTTTTTTTCCTTTTCTTAAACAAACAATTAAACTTGAGGCAGACCAAGACAGAAAGTTCAGTACGAACTATAACACTAAAAAGAAACTAACTAAAATAAAATTGGAATTTTTAGAGTGGCCACCTATCACAGTGTCTAAAAATTTCACTGATAGATGGTTGCTTATCACTTTCTCAAAAAACTCGCTCTTAACAAAGCCAATTGAAGATGTGTCGGGAAAAGATTTTCAATTTGACTAGCTATTGTAGTAAATCTTCTATCGCCAAATCCTGTTTTGGAGCGTGGGACATCAAAAACAGCAGATGATCTAGTTTGTCTAATAATTGATTTACGGGGCAGCTGGATATTTGATTTAAATGTATTGGTACTAATTTTTGATGCAAGCTGCTCTGTAGTACTGCGTACGAACCGGAAAGATTCCGTAACAGGCGGCCGCTTCATACAAATGCTCATATGCTCAACCCAGAAACTGCCTTCAATGCTTTGCGTTGCAAACGTTCTACCCTCAAGAGATTTTGCTTGGATGTGGATCCATAGGTTTTCAAAAAGTGCAATACATTAATGTGAATTAGACCAAAGAAAATGTTAATTAAGCACGTCTTTGGAAGGAAGCGGTTGGCTATTTAAAGTATTAATTTTTTCAGAGAATCGACATAAATTCAAAACCCAAGAGAATTTGCCATCGACCTTTTTCCGGCATTACAGTCCCCTTTCATTCCAACTCTGATATTATACAAAAATTCAAGTGTGTCAGTGCCCCAATGACATAAATTTTCATACCTCCATCTCTGCACAATTTCTAAACAAACATTACACCAACGTGTCTTTTGTCATTGCACTTAGTTGATGATAAATGCAGACGACAATTTTCAAATTAGTTTAAGAATTTCCAGAAATATCTTTCCCATATCATTTTCTCTCATATAATTGAAATAATAAGCATTTCAAAGTAACTTTATGGGAATCATTTGAAATGATTTTAACACAATTTTAATAATCATTTTATTGTATGGTTGATCATCTTATACCTATTGTTAAACCGTCTTAATCTAACAAAAAGTGTAACATTCATAAAAATTATGAATTTTTTGTGTTCTCTTGCCTTGTATTGCCAATTGAAGATCACATCAGATTCAGCAATGAAATATTTTCTTTAATTAAAAATAAAAATTATATTAAATTTCATTGAAATGGAGTTCAAACCTTACCCAAACGGAATTGGAACAGTTGCAAGATTGATATTCGAATATTTATAAAATGAATTTTTCTCAATTGGGCATTTTGTCATTGCATTGCCTGTCATCGGGAAAATTACATTGAACATTAAATTGAAATAGACATCTCGGGATTTGCCTTTGAATAATTTGCACATATCAGTTGAACTTTCAATGATTTTACGCCGGGTGTCTGGTTTTTCCAAGAGAACTGAAGATGCTGTTATGCGTGACTTTGAAAGAGTTAAAAATTATTTTAAACTTGGCTTGAGTTTAAATGTAAATGACCTTACATAAAAATCTGTAATTTTTCTCGTAAAATTATAACTGTTATCAATCAGTTTTTGTCCTTCCACTGCTCCACGTTTCACATCAAATTGGACAATGAGATAATCAGGATTACTCCAACTCTCAATGTCATCAAGTATGATATTGACATCATCGGACTTAAATCAAAGCAAATGGATTAAATCGTTTTCTTTAAATTTAGGCTCATCTTACTTGACTATAAATCAATTTTAGAATTCCACACGCAGCTAAAATAAAAATGTACATTATTTGGCCAAATTACAATGAAAAGTGCTGAAAAATTGAAATTTATTAATTTATTTTAAAGGCATTAAAATTTCAAATGGATTGTAATTCCACAAATGATAATCATTTGTTTTGAAAGCATTTCATTAAATAAATTGACGGTAAATGATTGAGCATGAATTTTATTAAAAACAGTCGATCACAATTAATTTCCTCTTTTATATAAAATGATAATTGGAGTTCAATCCAAAATTCTACACAAAAATAATACTATCAGGCATCCATAAGTAGCCCATTCCATGTTGTGTTAAGCATGTAAATCATTTTCCTCTTAATTTTTGTAATGAAATTCATCTTGAAAGTTCCTTCTCTTTTCGCAAAAATGTATGATGCGAATGGCAATGGTACATCAATATTCAGCGTAAAATTACGAATTTTATACACATGCTTTGAAAAAAAATAAATCAATTATGAAAAATTATTCGTGAGGCTCTTGAACAGTGGCGGATTGGCCAAATGGGCAATCTGGCAAATACCAGAAAGGCTGCAGTCGATTTCCTTGTAAAAGTTAAGTTTAGCGTAAATTTAAAAAAAAATCATACAGAATGCCAGGGCCGTTAATAATTTTCAATCCGCCCCTGCTCCTGAAGGAGTTTTAACTCACCTTTGGAATTGGACACTTTTGAGGCACCTCTCCAAACTTGCTTATGACCATATACACAAAATTCACTATTACCTGACCTTGTCCTCTGAAATTTCAATTTAAATGAAATATTAAATTCCGTCTCAATTCGATTCAAATTTACTTTTTCATGAAAACTTTACACATATCCGTGGTACCTTCATAAATTTTTTGCCTTTCATTTGATGAATCGAGACTGATTGAGATATAAAACTATTAAAATTATACAAAATTAAGAGTTTGACATTAAATTTGATCACTTTTAACATAATTTTTACATAAAGACTAGTAACAGGGCTGAGGAATTCAATATCCATGTCCACAAAGTAGTCAAATATGGTTTTTCCATCATTTTTAGTGATAAGTGCCTTCATGTAATCCGGATTTGATGAATACTTGACTTTATTTAATGTTGTTTTTATTTTACACTACAAATCATTAAAAGTGTTAAAATTGAGATTCAAATATATTTTTTTTTTTTAATAGTACTCACATCGATTCCTGTAAGGAATAAAATTTTGTACATCAAATAATTTTGCATTTTCAATTTTCAAACTGAATCAAAAAAAAAGAAATGTTTCAAAATTTCAGTTATAATAGACCAATTTCGATTCACAAATTAGCTTATTATAATAATTTCATTCATATCACATTTGGGACTTGCAGTGATTATCTTGTGATAATTAGAGTAAAATACTTATTTTTTTTTTGAGTAAGTTCTTTGTTAAAATGAATTTTATTTGATTCATTTTTATCACGTTAGTTATTCATGATAGAGCTAAATTTGTTGCTTCATTGATCTAGAATTGCTCCATTCCATGTGGTGTTAAGAATGTAAATTGACTTCTTTTTGATTTTTGTGATCAAATCCATCCGGAAGAGCACATTTTGACGCTTGAAAACATAGGAGGCGAATGGAAATTGGACTTCAAGGTTTAAGGTGAAGTTTCGAATTTGGTATAAGCGCTGTGAAAAATAGAAAAAAGTTGTATTTTCAATTTTCGGCACTCAAGACGTCTACACTGTAAGTAGAAAACGGACGGCAGTACAAATCGATTTTTTCTGTAGACGCTTTTTTTGATTGACGCTTACAAAATGTTTGATGAATCCAATTTTTACCGCATTTTCTGTTAATTTTGATAAAAATTTTAAATATTATGGGCACTTTAATATTGCACAAAAAAGTCTTAAAATGGATTTCGGCTTAAATTGTTACTTTTCAAATGTCTCTTAGGGCATTTTGCGTCAATTTGACCAAAAATGTATCTGTCTGACGGAGTTTACCGGCTTTTAGTACAATTTTAAGAATTCTGCAACTTTTCGAGTTTTTAAAAAATTCAGTTTTGAAAATTCTTCCAATTGAACGCTGTAATGCAGCATGGGTCTTTAAAATTTATTTTATGCTATCGTCACACAATTTTTTGTGCGATACTTTAAACTTACTTTTGGTATTGGACACCGTCGAGGAACTGTCCCAAATTTCTTGATCATTTCATATGCAAAATTTTCCACAATCTGGGCTCTTCCTCTACAATTATTTCGTTTGAGAATCTTTTATTCTTAAATCATAATTCACGTAAATGTACCTCTTAAAAAGTGATTTACATACATCAGTCGTTCCTTCATATATTTTTTTCAGTTGGCCTTCTTTTTCCATCTCATTAATGTAAAATGCGATGTAGCTCTATCAAATTTATCATTATTTGATTGAAATTTAACATTTTAAATTAAGTTCTTACATAAACATTGTTAATCACTCTCATGAATTCAATATCCATGTCAATTGAATAATCAAATTCTGATTTTCCTTGCTTGTGCGTTATCGATGCATTCATCAACTGATAATTTGAGGAATAAACAACTTTGGTCAAGGTCGTTCGGAGTTTACACTGAAAATGGTTGAATTGATATCAATTTATGTTAGATGAAATGAAAAACTACTCACATCAATTCCATTTTGAAAGAAAAATGTGATGAAAATGACATTTTTAACCAAATTTTTCCGTTTCATCCTAATCTGAACTGTTCTTGATGAATAACTTATAACTAAAAATTCGCACATTAAAAGAACTTTTATTGAAAATTGATTGCAATACTTCACTTAAATAAAATTTGTCAAAGTTATCATAAAATATCATCAGAATGCGAATACTTCTAATGGCATTCTAATGAGTTGGTCTAGTCACATTAAGAGAAATGAAAAACGTGATCGTGAACGAAATACATGAGCGCATTTCCATTGATAGCATTCAGTCATTATGAAAATTAAGCTATTTCGATAAATTTTCGCAGTTTTGAAAATTTCGCAGTTTTGAAAATTCCTGAAAATTCAGAGGTATTTTAAATTTCTGTGCTTTACCGCGATTTTAGAAAACTCTGCGAAGTCAGCCATTTAAGAAATGTTAGTCATTGACGCGAATTTCAAATCGATGAGAAATTCACAAAATTCGTTAAAAATGATTTCAGAACTGAGATCGTACCTTATGATTAAAATTTCATATGAATTTGGTTTTTTTTTGTAAACTTCTCTCATTATCAAACAAAATTTGTGATAAACTGTATCATTTAAACCTAATTTTCACCGAAAAATAATTGGATTGTCTTATTTCCATATAAACAAAATCTCACACAATTTAATTGCAAAATTGTCTCAAAACACATCTTAATATAATGATACAAAATTTGTCAAGAAAAAACTAAACACTGAAGTGAAATTCATTGTTTCATGATGTTTCACATCGTAAAAGCGCCTTTAGTGAAAAACACACATAACATGACGACAAGCACTTGTTAACATCCTTTAAATGCATATGAGAAACAAAAATTTTTCGTGTTATTCTCAGAGTTTTGTAACAAGCATTTATTATTATATTTTCTTTTATTATTAAAATAACGATAACGACGTAGCAAATATTTAAATAAAATAATTCTCGCATAAATTCAACATGCAACATAAACTTCTACTTGATAATAATCTTGAGAAAATTTTAAAATAAAAGCATGCATTTCAATTGACATGTCTTTCTCATTTTGCCACTGTTTCAAGGAGTAAAACGTTAAATTTTGCATGTACATGACACACATTTTCAAGTTTTAGAAAATTTTGTTTTGTATGAAAGTAAGAACAGAAAAAAAATAAGTTCTAAAATAAATACAAAACATAATATAAAATGGAAATCATAACAAGGAAATTTTGAAATAAATAATATTTGTATTGTGTGTGTGTGTGTGTGTGACTGAATTTAAGTTATATCGGTGTGGAAATATAAGATAAGCAGAAATGTGAAACGAAGTAAAGGTAAGACAGAGGAAATGTACTTAAACTATCAGGAAACATGACAAACAGTTTCAAATGATGCCAATAATAAATGCATAAGCAAATAAGATTATTTTTTTTACTTTAAAGTAGGGTGACTCAAAATTTTTTTTTAGAGAAAAACAAGTTTTTATTAGATTAGGTAAACTCCGCGCATTTTAAACGACCCGTGCATTTTATCACGTCTCGCGTTTTTTTTTCATGATTTGCCTTTTTTAAGCGATCAGAAATTTTTATGGTGACCGACTTATTTCATGTCCTCATGTTTGACACAGGCAAACGGACGGCACGAGCGGCCACTAGGGGGTAGTCAGGTTCCCCTAAATACCAAATTCACCAAATGCCAGGTACTTAACTTGAAACAACAGACAATCACATTTATTTGAATAGTTTTAACTTTTCTTCAAACATTCATGCATGCATTTTCCTTTTCATATTTCCTACTCTTTCAACCATATACATGAAATGACGATTTCAATATTTGAATATTATTTTACTGACTAAAATTTCAAAAATATGCATATTTTGGTGTGATTTTACTTTAATCTGAAACAAAATAATATAAAAGTCATTTCCTTCTTCCGAAACTTGATTTATAATTATAAATAAAATTATTATAATAAAAACAAAATATTTTTTTTCAGATTGTGATTTAATTTTCATTGAAATGGACCGAATTCTAATTTTAATATTAATTTTATTTCGTAAAATTTTGTTAACAGAAAGTCGGATTGTAACTGCGTTGGATGACATCCAAGTCACAACAGACCCTAAATTTTTTAGAGTCAATGCAAGTATTCACTACTTAAATAATAAAAGTCATGTTAATTATTTGCTTGATATGGATGTGAAAATCTTGGAAAATGTACCGCAGTATTGGGTGAGCATTATTTTTATTAAGAAGAAGTTAAAAGCATATAATTGTGTGTCTTTTTCTAGAGATCTTTCAAAATTTTCTACGCTCCAAACAGCCACTCAAATCGTTCAAATCCTAAATATATTAAAATAATTGATCAAAAAGTAAACGTTTGTCAATATTTGAATAAAAAAAATGGAGCAAACCCATTGGTGAATTTCATACTGTCGTTCAATAAGCAGCATGATGATCCATTTGCATCTTGTCCACTAAAGAAGGTAAATCAAGTTTCTCTGTTATTTTGAAGTTAATGTATTTATTTTTCCACTTTTTATTTCTTTACAGGGGTTTTATAGTATGAAAAATAATTCAATTAACACAGAGAACTTGGATTTTCCATTTGTACGACAAGTAATCGGAAATAATTTTGAAATTGCTGCTATGACTGAGAGTAGTATTCAGATTAAATTGAATAATAAATTCAAAGTTATTTATAATGCAACTTATATTGGAACAGTCAAAAATGTTAAATAAATTTGTTTTGGGATTTAATGATCCACGGGTTTGACTTTTTAAAACAAATAAAATAATTCTTGATTATTTTCAATTCAGTACAATTTCAATATTATTGTAACTAAAATTTTGTTGGGATCTCTTATAAACGTACGTTGTTGTTTATTTGACGTATTTATACGTGTTAAGTAGTAGTAAAGTAGTATTTTGCCTGATAAAAATAACAAAATTAATTTAAATCTTTAAAAAATTCAATATCATCCAAAGAGGCACAACACTAAATTTTTAACTAAATTAAAATTAAATGTTTACGTGATTGATGATTCTTAATGCCTAATTATTTAAAAATATACAATTTTATGATAAAATAAGAATATAGTTTCTTACGTGACCATAAATTGGATCTATTTTTTAATTTTCTGAATGTCAATGACCTTGAATGCAAACTATTATCCAACCATTAAAAAAATTATCCTATTTTTATCATCTAAATCACTTTTTCAGGAGATTCTAAATATTACCTAACATAGTTCCTTAAATTATCTAATTATTTTCACTATTATAATTTTATTTTATGTGAATTTAATATTTTAAATTTAATTTATTTTTCCTGGCTTCGAAAATTTCACTTTTATTTTCTTTGTTCAAATGTCAAAAGAAAGAATGTAGATGAATAACCTTTCTGCTTTGAATGCAAAAAATCTAGTACAACATATCTAATTAGGCTAAATTTTGTTGTATATTAATTTTAATTTTTTATGTTCTTAATTTTAATATTTTCACACCAAACTATTTTTTATTCAAAATTGAATAAAATTAGAAATTCTTCTCACCGGACGGTTTAGAAAAGTTGATTTGGATGTTCAAATAAAATAACAAACTGCGAAGTTACTTTTTAAGGGTTTCTCTTGAGCCCGGTTTCTAAACCTAATCTAAAATTAAGAAAAGGGACCACTTTATGCTTCTGGTTTCAAGGCCAAAATTACCTGATGTTATCATTGGCTGACAGAGTTATCATGGCTGAATTTCAATCTCTTAGTTTATTCAATTCGATATGAATATAATTTGAATAAGGCACTTTACGCTCCATAGCATGACCTGAAAATATTTTTGTCCAATGAAACTGCAATAAACTGTATCGGATATGACTTTTGAAATTTATTTTAATTAAAATAGTCAGGAAATTATTGAAATTAAATGATTTAATGATCATTTACCTATCTCTTTGAATTTATTTTCAAATATTTCCACATTACCTTTCTTTCATTCAGTAAAATGAGAAGATGTTCCATAATTTTTGCTCTCATCTCAATATTTGCATCAAATTTAAGTCCAATCTTTGGTCGCGTAATCGTCTCCTTGGATAGCGTACAGATCTACAGTAATCCTAAATATTTGATCGTAAACAAGTCAATTCGATATTTTGATAATAACCATGCTAAATATGTAATTGATATGGACACCATAATCAAGCAAGATATTAACAATTTTTGGGTAAATTTTCGTGATTTTTCTAACTGACCTTTAATCAATATGAAAATTTTTTTAGAGAACCTACAAAATTGAATACCAAACTAATCCAAATACGTCATTCACCAAACTCGTTAACATTAAGGTGGATTATTGTCAGTATCGTAAAAAGCAAAATGGGGCCAATATACCGCTGAATATGCTGATTCAATATTATGAGAAGACAAATGATCCGTTTGCTTCTTGTCCAATTAAAAAAGTAAGTTTTATGTTACTTTTTTACAGATCAAATTAAAAAACTAATTTTTTTTTAAAGGGAGTTTACAGTTTGAAAAACAAGACACACAACAATGAAAAAATGGATATTTCATTGGCACAACATGTCTTTGGAAATAAATTAGAGGTGGCTGGTATTATCGAAAGTGGATTGTCAATTAAATTAAAGAGGAAACTCGTAAATATTTATAATGCAACTTATATTGGAAGTGCTAAAAGAGTAAAATAAATAAATGGGAGCTGCAAGTTTTCTTAAAACCCTTTTTTGTGATTTTTCGTTTAGTCCACAATTGTGGATCAGTCGACCATGTTGGAAAGTTGCGACTAAGCAAAACCCGCTATTTTTACATACCAAATGAACGACATGAGATCCAGGAGCGGATTGAAAATTACTAACGGCCCTGGCATTCTGTATAATTTCCTTCAAAATTTACGCTAAACCTTACTTTTACAAGACGATCGATTGCGACCTTTCTAGAATGTGTCAAATTGCCCGTTTGGCCAATCCGCCACTGATGAGCTACCACAATACTCGCAATTTTTTAAAATTGATGAGTATTATGCACTTTCAGTCATTAAAATGCACATTTTCACCATTCAATCATTAGAGTTTCATTAAAATCACTAAATCACACAATAGTTCCCAAAACCAAAACCTAGTTCCAACTGATGTCCCGCTGATTTTGGTTTGAGAGTGCAAATAATCTCATTAAATAACTTCAAATTTTAAATGAAATCGGAAATTGCTCTTATTAAAATTTCATAACATTGGACCATAATGTTTTTGTAAATTCGAGTTAAATAATTTTGTCACATTATCACTGTGAATTCCGTAAAATGAAGAAATATTCGCTGAAAGCTGTATTTTTGATATATTTCTTATCATCTCTCGAATTGACAAAAGGTAGCATAGTCGTCTCTTTGGATGATCTTCAGATCTACACGAATCCCAAATATGTGATCGTCAATAAAACTATTCAATATGATGATAAAAATCGTGAAAATTACTGGATTGATATGGATGTGAATATTTTACAAGATATTTCAAATTTTTGGGTATGAAAAATAAATTAATTCACTTTAAACTTATTTTAAATATCTTCTAGAGAACATATAAAATCCTTTATCAAACCGAACCGAATGGTGAATTCACAAAGCTAGTTGAGTTTAAAATTGATTACTGTCAGTACATAAAGAAAAGGAACGGCGCAAATATTCCACTTAACATGCTTATTGATTATTACAAGAAAACGAATGATTCCTTTGCAGCTTGTCCAGCTAAAAAGGTATTTTAATTTCAAAATCGTCTCATAAGCATAAGTAGCATATCACTCGGTCCGTGCATAAAAGACACTTTGCCTATATATAAGCATAGGCCTAGTGTCTTTGCTGCACGGAACAAGCGATATGTTTTTAACGCTCTTCAAATGCTCTGAGTTGCCTTAATTTGAAAAAAAACAACTAATCATAAAACAAATTTATTTAGGGTGTTTACAGCTTTTATAATACAACCCTGAACACAGAAAATTTAGATATTCCCATAGTCAAACAAGTTCTTGGTGCCCGAGTGAGAGTTCATGGAATCATTGAAAGTACTTGCATGATAAAATCAAATCATAAATTTATAACAATTTACAATGCAACATATTTTGGAAGTACAAAAAATGTTAAATGAAAGTTTCCAATTATTTTAACATGGCAATTAATAAATTTACTTGCTTGGGTTGAAAAG
Source organism: Culicoides sonorensis (assembly GCA_900002565.1). NCBI lineage: Eukaryota > Metazoa > Arthropoda > Insecta > Diptera > Ceratopogonidae > Culicoides > Culicoides sonorensis. The sequence continues at coordinate 89,536 of LN483559.1, read as the reverse complement.
ACTAAATTTATGTATTTATTTATATTGTTTAAAGTGAAGTACAGTAGGCCTTGTCGCGGAAATGTTTCTTATTAGAAGGAACTTTATCTTTAGTAACCAATATGAATAATTGCTATCATTAAGTTTCGAGCACGACGCGAGCACGTTTAATATTAACTTTTAATCGGATTTTAAACAAACAACATTTTATCGATTTGCGTTTATTTGAGCCCTGGGTCCATAACCAAAGAAGGCAAAGTATCCACTTGATTCAAGATATTATAAACTTCAAGATGAACAAGCCTTTTCAAATAACGAAGGGCATCGAAAGTTAATCGGGAAACTACTCTATCTAGCGACTAATACTCATCCTGACATTGCAACTTGTGTCTCAATACTGAGCCAGCGGGATTCAAGACCAACCCAAACAGATTTAATTGAAGTTAAACGGGTTATTAGATATATCAAAGGGACAAAGGATTTAAAATTGCGTTTTGGTTGTTCATCTGGAGATCTAGTAGGGTATTCTGAAGCAAATTGGGCTGAGTATAGATCTGATCGTAAGTCAAAAAGTGGATACATTATCTTTTTTATGGAAGTCCGATTGCCTGGTGTTGTAGGCAACAAAGTCTGGTAACACTATCTTCATGCGAGCCAGAATATGTGGCTCAGTGTGAGATTGCTAAGGAATTGACTTGGTTGAGCAATTTCGATCAGCATTTTGATCTAAACATTAAATCGCCGATTCTCATCAATACCGACAGTTAAAGTGCTATGACGTTTGTTTACTCCTCCAAGTTTAGTAGCAGATCTAAACACATTGACATAAGATTTCATTACATGAAGAATTTACTTTTACTTTATGCATGGTATAATTCCTTATAATTTACGTACAGAGCGCGTTATACTTGTTCCGCTATCTATACACATACGTAAATTATAAGGAGTTATACCTTCCATAAAGCAGGCGTTAGTGGATCAAGGCCATTTTTAACTGGATTATGTATGTACAATGATATCAAAGAATATAGCTGACAAAACCTTTAGGAACTACGAGAATTCTTAAACTCAGAGGTTTAGCAGGTTAAATAGATCGCACCAAATCGAAGAGGAGTGTTGTGAGGGTAACGATTTGATCCGGAATTTACTTTATAAGTGAATAGTTTCATATCTCTGATAAGTAGTCTATCAAACTGATCACTTGTTTGCGACGTGATATGATCATTTTAAGTCTTAATTTATTCTGGAAATGCCCTAATTTAAAATAAATTTAATGAAATGACTTCAATTAGTGACTTTAATAATAATTCAAAAAAAAACAAATTTTCGCATTATCACGTCTTTTCGAGTAGAATGAAGACTTATCTAGTTTTTCTGAAAATTTTTATTTTATTATGTCTAAATTTTGGTCCAATTAACTGCCGAATGGTATCCGTTTTACAAAAAGTTTTTCTCAAGACGAACCCTGAATTCATCATTGCAAATTCAACTATTCGACATGTTGAGTCCAAATATTTGAAATATGGCCTCGACATGGATATTCATGTGTTACGAGAAGTTCCAGAATATTGGGTATGATTTGTGAATTTCTTTCATTATTTACTAATTTCATATCATTCTGTTAAAATTCCATGTAGAGGTCATTCAAGGCTTTTAGAGCTGACGATACAGGAAACAAATTTACTAAAATATTTGATGTGAAAATCAATTATTGTCAGTATTTGATGAAACGTAATGGATCAAATATGGTTTTAAATTTCTTAGTACAGTTTTTCACTAAAACTAATGATACTTTTTCTTCATGTCCTTTGAGAAAGGTAAAAATTTATCTCTTGAAAACAAATGAAATAATTAAAAATTTATTTGTTGTAAAATTTAAGGGTTATTATTATTCGAGAAATATTACATGGAATACAGAAGATTTTTATTATCCTTTGCTGGTGCAAGCTCTTAGTGGTCAAATGGAAAAAGTTTTCAAATTAGAGAGCATGTGCTTGATCAAATCAAATAAAAAATTTATCACAATTTACAATGCAACATACATCGGTTTACTGAAGAAAATTTAGCGACAAATCAAAACTAATTTCATTTTTTCAAAATATGGATTTTATTTTTTTCTTACACTCGAATAAATAGTAACATTCATAATAATTTTAAATTTTCCATTTTCCTTGACCTTATATTGCCAAACTATACCAACATCTGCTTCGTCTAACATGTATTTACTTTATGACAATGAAATTAAAAAAAAACTTAATTTTTCTCTTAAATAAAATACTTAATTGAGATTTTACTTACCCAAAAGGCAATTTAATTGTATTGACACTTATATTGAAGTAATTATAAACGCTATTTTTCTCAATTGGACATTTTTTAATAGTTTTTCCTCCCATTGGATACAAGACGTCAAACATTAAATTGAGATAAAATTGTCTTGCTTTTCCAATAAAGAGTTTGCACATGTCTGTGTGAGTTTCGATTACTTTGATTATTTTATTTGGGGTATGTAACGGTGTTGAGTAAATGCAGAAATATGACTGTAAAAATTTTGAGTGTCATCTTTCAAAATTGAATGTTAACAAAGAAAAGAAAATATTACAAATAAATTTGTGATTTTTCTCGTGAAATGAAATGAATTATCGACCAAGGCTCTTCCATCATCCTTCAAATCATTCTTCTTCAAATCAAATTTAGCAATGATGTAATCAGGATCCGACCAACATTCGATTTTGTCAAGTAAAATTAAAACGTTGGACTGAAATTTCATTGAAAAAAAGAAAGAAAGTGATTATGAAAGTTCAAAATAAGTGCATTTTACACTCTCAACCCAAAACTAGTGGGGCACCAGTGGATTCTAATTTGAAATCGCCCTATAATACAAATCCAAATTTGGTTGGCAGAGGGAGATCTTTGATTGATGCTTTCAGGGCGTTTGATAAATGCAATTTTTAACGTGTTTCTTGTAAATTTGGATAAAAATTTCTAACATTATGGACAATCTTTTAGTCTATGCATTTTTTGCGGGTGGTTTGCGGGGTGTTTTCAACTTACAGTGTGGGAACACCCTTCCCACTGGTCTCCCACCGGTGCCCTACTGGTTTTGAGTTGAGAGTATAGGGAATCTGTTTCTACATTATGATAACTATAGAAGGAAATAGTATGAACACAATAGTGCACTTTGAATCTACAGTGTAGCCTTTTAAGTTTAATCTAACCTAGGCAACACATTTTTGCTGTTAGAAATTCTATCATCTTTTTATTGAGTTACCAGTCTTTTCTTGGATTTGAAAACGAACAACCCTTTAATTAAAGAAGTAAATTACCATGCACGTATCCAAAGCCAAGAGTAAGAGTAGAGTACCGATAAATTTGCACATATTCCTGATCAGTTATGTAACTATACTGAAATCACTCAAATGTAAGTTCAACCGACTTAATTGAAAAAAATTTGCAATTTAAACTGATGATTGTGAACGGAAATGATCAGGTATGTAAATTTGCTGCTTTACAGTTCATTAGTAATACCAACATTTTGATGATTTTATTTAATCACTCATTTACCGGAGTTCCAAAATCGCTCAAGTTTTACTTAGAATACATAAAAAACCCCTCCTAGAGAGGCGCTAAATGAAACCTGAGGGCAACTGGATCGCATGACAGTATAAATTGTAGGTCCCACGTGGTTAGACCATAGATAAAAGTCGCTTACTATGGAAGTCTACGCTGAAGTAGTATGAACACAATAGGACCATTGGGTCCGCGGTGGAGCTAGTTCATATCTAATCTAACCTACTGGATGATAATTTCATTTTGAGAAAATAATAAACCGAAAATTTGAAGATCGTAAATGGCACGGTACCAAAACCAGGCTAGCATGCTTAGGGCATACATAAAAAAGTTTTGCAGCAGTTTTATGAGAAGGAACAGGTCAGGTCAATTAAAAAACTGAATTTTGAAAAACATAGGTAATGAAACTCTTTATTACTGATATTTAACCTTCCTAGTTGTATGTTTAACTTTTCCGAGTAATATTAACATACGCTGTTACATGCATAATATCCTTCAATTTTTTATTTTCCTTGATTTGGAACTTCAAATTGAATATGCTGCTTTGTTCTTCGGATACATATTGCCTAAAAGTTACACCACAAATTTTTATAAAAGGAATCTTTTCATATTATATTTTTGTAAGCAAATACCAAAACGGAATTTTAGAAGTATCAACTTTGATATTTGGATAACGGTACAACGAATTTTTTTCAATTGGGCATTTTCTAATAGCATTTCCATACATTGGGAGTATAACTTTGAAAATTATATTGAGATAAAATTCTCTTGATTTTCCGATAAACAATTTACACATATCCGTATGACTTTCCATCACTTTTTTTGTAGCATTTGGATTTTTCTTGAAAGTTGTTTGTAAGATGACGTGTGACTTGGAAGAAAAATTTTGGTAGTTATAATTTTAATTAAATATAATAAATAAAAATTTTGTCAATATTTACAAATAAATTGTTAAGCCTTCGCGTAAAATTATATTCGTTATCGATTTGAAAGCTCGTATCATTATCGTTGATTTTCTTTTGGATGAGTTTGACTCTGATATATTCTGGATTTGACCATGTTTCAAATTTGTGAAAAATCAATGAATAGTCTGAAATCTTTGGAAAGGTGAAATCAAGAGAGTAAATAACACAAAATGCTAAAATTAAAGTAAATTTGTACATTTTGCCGATACGGTTGAATCGTAACTAGATGTATTTTGATTTTTTTTTAAATAACGAGCTTCATAAAATTTAATGTTGAATAATTACTTCAAAATGTTGGCTGGAAAGTATTTTTCATTTCAAGGCCATTATCAAATGTAGCTCATAAATTGCTCTCTCAAATTCTTGATAGTTTCCAAATCGTGACAACTGCAGTAAGAAAAATAGAATTCCGAGCAAACATAAATAAAAACAATCCATTATCGAACACACATGCTGTTTTTCAAATCAACTACTTATTGCTTGTAAGTCATTCAGTTTAATGAGAGGCAAAAAAAAAACAACCAAAACAAACCCAAGTCAATTTAATTGAATATGAAAGTAAACAGAAAATCAAATAAAATAACAAGAAATTACTAGACCAGAAGGAGGATATATGCAATATTTGAATAGATATGTGAGTACGAAAAATGTGTGTACAATCAAGAAAAAGCAGTAGGTATTCCACTTGAAATTTATTGCATGTCCATTAAAGAAAGTCCCGGGTAGCAATAATAAATTAATGGGTTCTAACTAATATTTCTCTTATACACACAGTAATAACTTTGAATAAATCTCATAACGAATTGACATTTATTTCAAATAAATATTGGAATATTTTAGATTTGTAACTGTTTACTAGAATATACGTCTTGGAATTCTAATAAATATATCAATAAAATTTATATTCAATTTTAGGTTTATGAAATCAAACAGAAATGAAATTGAAGGAACTGCTTTTGAGAATAGCTACTCAAAATATGATTTTATGTTTATTGAGCGCATACCACAAAATGTACCATTTCGTTCGCATTTGAGAGAACGAGAGAATTCTCTCATTAATATACGCACGTCCATCCCTACACGTCTCACGACCAGAAGTTCGTGTCTCTTCGTCCGTAATGATTTACTCGACAAGCCTATATCTCTAAGTTGATTAAATGTCAACCGCATCCTGGTGATGGGTTCATTGTCACCGTAACTAGTACGATGAGTAGCTATAGATAAAGGCAGTCTACATCTGGTTGGGTAGGGATTTTAATTAAATTCGAACATATGAAGTAACTGAAGGGGTATTTAGAGATCCGTCAAGCATTTTCAGAAAAAATGAGGAATCAGCTGCTTTACGTCTGTCAGTTAGAGTATTCAGACCAAGAAGCGACAGCCTATGTTCGTACGGAGGAAGATCATATGGATTAGATCATCTTAATCCTCAAAGCGCGAAACCAACAAATTTACGTTGCACGGATTCAATCCTAGATTACTGTGTAGCTGTATAATGTTTGCAGCTCACGCTTGTATACTCCAGAATAGGGCGGACTAATGTACAATTTTATTACTGGGATCAAGTTTCCTGAAACGTAGCTGTTAGGTTATAAGATAGCGCTTAAAAACGATCCCTTTATTTACTAACGCTTAGCTGTAGCTTGAAAACTTTTTGGAGAAATTTTGGACCTTCCAAGATTTTCATGACTGCTAGTTAAACGAATACTTAAGCAGAGCTTTTCCTCCATTATTCCATTCAGGATTTAGCAATTCACTTCAATTTTCAACATTTGATAACCCTCCGTGAAGGAGGCAGTAGGAAAAATCTTGTATCCGAAACGCTAACAAGCGCTGTCACAAACCTTAGCAGCTAACTTGCAGACCACTTTTAACCAATGATTTTATCTTGAGAAATCACTTAATCAATCGTTAATCATCATCATTATCTCCACTTCAATAATAAATCCCTTACTAGCGGCTTTACATTAAAGCAAATCATCGGACAATTAATGTATTTTTCATATAAAAGAAAAAGTAAAGAAAAAAAAATAATTTATTAAGTCAACTTCCATTGACACAAAAAATTGAACATATTTCAGATCAAATCAATTGAAATTCAATAAAATTCTGATCTGATACAATTCATCTTCTTTTTTTTTTAATGTATATAAAATTTTATGTTTATAAAAAAAAATTAAAACATTTTTTATCCTTCTGTTTTGTCGTTGAATGTTCTTTTTGATTTTCTGTGATCAATAAATAAAAAGAGTTAAATACCTGAACTGTTGACGAATAATAATAATAATCCGACAATAATTGATGTCATCAAATAAACGTGCTGATACAGTTTTTTTTTAAATTTTATTAATTCTGTATCTGAATCTGTATCTGTTTTTGATTTTAAAATTAAACATTTATTTATGTATTTAATGTGAAGCAACAAACAAAAAAAATGTGATCTCTCTCTGATCAAGTATCAAATAAATATTCATCAGAAATTGATTCTTATCTTTGTATGTTTAAAGTATATGTGGATTGTTATTTATTTATGTCTGAATCAGTTCATGTGATTTTTTTGATGTTGATTTTGCTGACCAAGTTTGTTAGTTTTATATTGAAGTTTGTTTTTATTGAAGCCAGATGACAAGCATGTGAGAGTTGAAGATAAATTGAAGGATATTGATTTAAATTATGTCAATTATTAAATGGAGTGGTTTTTTTTATGTAAAAGTTAAGTAAGTATGAGATTAAAAGATTCAAGTTTATTATTCAGGCTTTTATGGTGAATTTGAGGTGAATTTTAATCAACACAAATTTGCCAGAACTTGTCTAGTGCAAAAAATCGAAGCTTTGGAACTTTTTGAGTTCAGACCAACCCAAACAGACTTTAAGCGTTATTGAATCAAAATTCGTAGTTGCCGACAATTCATGTATGGGACCTGAAGGGAATTTTATTCAAGTAAAATTTGTAGAACGAAATGGTCAAAAGACTTTAAGTGGCAAAACATCATTGTAAGATCACATTGATGTGGGTACCAGGTCATGAAGGGATCGAAGGTAATGAAATGGGGGATGAACTGGCAAGGAAGGGAGCTGAAAGGAAATTTAATGGCCCTGAGCCCTTTTGCGGAGTGAGTCTAAGCTACTTCAAAAAACTCATCTCAAGATGGGTGGAAAAACAGATGAAATTATACCATCAAAGTATCTTCACAGTCCAAAGCGTACTGTTCAAAGGAAGGATAAGAAATGATCTTACAATTGGACAAAAAAGACATCAGGAAACTGACAGGTCTCCTAACAGGACACTGCCTTTTGCGCAGTCATCTTAAAAGGATAGGAAGGAGGATTCAAGCACCTGTAGGCTCTGCCTAGAACAGGATGAAACATCAAAGCACATCATCTGTGAATGTAAAGCATTGGCTAGAGTGAGGATTCGCTACTTCATGGAGGGCTTTTTATCTCCCTTTACTGTGGTTAACACAGATCCTAAAGTAATCTTAAGATTCTTTGACGAATTGGGTGTATTGAAGGAGAACTAAGAGAAGCACAAAAGATCTTATAGGTCGAAATGCGAGCACTGAGCTTCAGTGCCTTCCATGAAAAAAAATTGTTTATATTTGACTTACCTCATAAAAACTCTTAGTATAAATGGAAATAAAAACATCAAGACTTCTGTTATATTAAGCTAGTTTTATTATTATTTATATTTTTAATTATAATTTCTAATTTACATTTCTTTGTATTATTTTTTCATCTTACTTGTTAGCTATTCTTCTAGTACAATTATCTTTTATCTCGCACTCAATTGCGTTATTTTAATTTCAATTTTATATTTATTTACAATATTGCAGCTCTTCAATTATTTCTTTTTCTATTTTACTTTTATCATGAGGGTGCTTGACCCATTTTTGTATTTCATTGTTTTACTTTTCACTATTATTTTACAATATTTTATATTTCCATGATTAATTTCAACATTTGATACAATAATACGTCAAAAAAATTACATAATTTTAAATGAATTTGTTCAATTTCAATAATTTTCTCTTAAATTGATAAATTTTGATTTTTTTTTTTAAATTTTGTATGTACTTTTTTTTGATTTAAGAGCTTTTTCTGCGTTCTAACTCATTAGAATGGATTATTTACAGTCTTTGATTACAATTATTATGAGTATTTTTAAATAAATAACCTTAATTTTATATTTTTAATACATTTTAATATGATTAAATTTTGAAAAAAATAGTACGAAATTAGAATGATGAATAAATTTATGTTGCGCGTTATATTTTTTTGTAATAATATTTCGATGACAATTCTACTCACAATACACGTGCTAGCTACCACTCACTTCACTTAAAATTCTTGTGCAATTTTTATTGTTCAATCTACCAATAAATTTGTGTAATAATGTTAATTATGCAATAAAATGCAAATATTTTATATAATTAATTACAATCCAATCTTTAATTAGCTCATATTTTTTTCTTGCTCCTATTCTAAATTAAAACACACGAACAACCACAAAAATAACGAGCACTATTTTTTTAATTTAATTGATTGTGTTAGTAATTCAATAATAAAAATATTTTACAAAGAAAAAAAAAATCTTGTTGATTATTATTATTTTATTTCCCTTCACTACTTCTGTTTACTTTACGTTTAAATACCTTACATAGTTACTCTGTGCTTAATAAATTTAAACTTAATTGAATTGATTTTACTCTTTTGTTAACCACTAATTTGAACTTTTTTGGCGTCATAGATTTGTTTCATGCTAATTTTTATTTCAAGCCATTTAAGTGTCTCTTGTAAATTGATTTTTCGTTTGTCTTGAGACACTTTAGCTGCAAAAAAAACTGTGAAACAAATACAAAAAAATCGGTTTAACTGAAAAATTATTTAAAAATGAACTGAAAAGTTTTTGTTACCCTAATTAATTTAATTTAATTTAATTAATTGTATTTTAATAGGAATCAAAAATTTATTGTATTTATGTTTTAAGACAAAAAAATAGAATTGCTCTGTTTATTTTTAAACTTTAATGTAGTAACTTTCGGTGATTGTTTACTTGTATTAGGAAACATGTTTCAATAGTAGGATGTTGTGTTTATTTTGAGTGTAGGTTATATAAAATTATTAAGGGAAAAATTTACTCGACTAAAACAGATCGATTCTAAAAACAACAGGAGACTCAAGCTTTAAATGTTAAAATTTCCTACGATTTTAAAATTTGTTCCTTCGAAATTTTTAAGGCAACTCTTTTTTCGTTTAGTCATTCTAACTCTTTGAAATTTTGTCACTTTTTCATGAAAATCATTGCAATCGCTAGAAAATCGATTTATCTGGAGAGCATTTTCAAAGTGCATCGTTAGGACGAATTCAAATCGATTTTAGCGATTGCCAGTTTTATTAAAAAGGTGAAAACAAAGAACTTGACACTTATCTATGAAAAATACATTTTAAAAGAAATTAAAATAAATGCCTCAATGACCACAATAGGACTCTTTGAGACCGCGGTGGTGCCCTTGTAAAACCTAACCTAAATGCCTTGATTCGACTTATCAAGGTTTTTTTTAATTCGTAGGAAATTTCAACACAGTGCAAAATATTTTCTATATATTAAAAAAAGATTATTGAGAAAAACACGTTAAAAAATCATAAAATAGTGCATTTTTAATAACCGTGCTCTAAAGATGCTCACACTTTAATACAAAAATGAAACAAAATTACAGGAACTGATTGATAGCTTAGCTACTTGATAGGAAATCTTTCTATTTTGTGGTGCTCATATCATACCATTTCACATTTTATTTGATCACTTAATTTTCTCACGATTATTCCATTCATCATTAAATTAATATTTTTTCTTAAATTCCTCACAATTCCGTTCCACTTAAAATTAATGTCTAATTTTTCTGTCTTTTTCACATTTTCTCGCGCTCTTTCACTTTCTCACATAATTCTTTAAACATCTTATATTTATTAAGATTATTACACAATTTACTTGTCTCAAATACTTAAATAATTATCATTTCAAATCATTTAACACTCATATTTGCTCGTTAGAGTAGAATTTAATTTTTAATATTAATTTAAATTATAGTTAAATTTATTTACAAATCGATGAAAGGAAGATTTTTATTGATTGCTTTGCTAAAATGACGTTCTTTTGATAGATTTTTGTTTTTTTTTACATTTTTCAGTATTATAATTTTAATTATTTCTTAACAAATAGAAGTTTTCTATATTCAATGTTTAATGATATTTTGCATTTAAATAATTAATAATTAAAAGTTATTCACTGTCATTTACATCAGTTTATTAATCTAATTAAATTTAAATTAATAATACGTGATTTTATTTTTATTTATTTTAAAACGTTGTTTATATGTTACATTGCTTATAATGAGGAGAAGTAAAATATATATAAATATATTATAATTGGGATAAATATTAATAATAATAATAATGATAATAATGAGACTAGTTTTGCATTATTTTATAATGTGCAGTTATTTTTTTTTATTATTTACAGGTTCAAGTACATTTTCTATGAAGAAGAAGAGATTTAAACGATGGAAGTAACAGTTTGGATGTGCCAAGGATATGAAGGTACCCTATTAGTATGTGAAGATTTACATTTTTTATTTTAAGAGATGTGGTTTGATATGAAATGGGTTTAAGAAAGTTTCTGTTAAAGAATGACAGTGTTAAGATGAATAAATTCCAACAAAACAAATTAATCAAAGGACTGTTAGGATCCAGTATAATAACCACAGCATTGGTCGTCATAGCCGTAATCCTTGTCTTCAGAAGCCTAGCAACGCGACGTACGCCAGTAGCAGTATCAGTTCAAACACTGGTTCTCTCAGCGACAACGACGCCAAAAGACATTAAGGTCAAAGACACCCTCTTACAAAAGGGGGAGGAATTATATAAGCAGCGCAGCACTTTGTTTATGCAAGCTATACGAGAGCATTGACCTAGAATTTTCTGGAACATTCATCGTTTGCGTCACCGACTACGATGGACTTCCATCGAAGTGCTGATAAGCAATTTTATTAATTATAAATAAGGGTAATTTTAAGTTAGTTTTTATTTTTATTATGAACTCAATAAATTATTTTTAAATAAATTTTTATTCGAGCTCCATAATTGGACAGTTTGGAAGTGCCTAGGATATGAAGATACCCTATTAATATGATAGAGATAATATGGATTGATTTGAAATGAAGTGTTTTGAAAATCCAGCTGTCTGTAAACAAAATTGTTCAGGTCTACAAACGAAAAGAAAGTGTGTCGAGTTTGTCTGACCCATTCAAAGGATGAAACATGCAAAAGCAAATACAGATGTAGGATGTGTAACCAACCACATTAAGATTCTTCATGACGAAGGAGAATCAGTCACAACATTAGTGACAACAAAAACATATGGGAACGAAGACGATGCAGAACGTCTTGATAGACTCTATGACTATGATTTGCCTAGCAATGTATCCCTATTCCTCGATTGGAAGATATTCGCAAACATAATAAACAAAAAAGTAAAAAAGAATTCAGGAGCAATTGCCCAGCTTTCCGAATTTGGTTGGATCATACAAACGAGATACTTGATAAAATGGGTAAATGGGAGGTTGGGCGCCGCAGAATCTATCGGTAGATTCTAACATGTATTTTTCTAACAAAAATATTTATTAAGAATTGCCCAGGGATCCAGTGTAGATACGTGGCGGAGATTGAACCAATTAGACTGGAGATTCGACACATTCGGGCTAAGTTCGTTTCATATATTTCAAGTTAGTATATGAACAATTGGTAAAAAAATGATTTGTCTTCCATTCACGTTGATCTGGTTCAAAAGTGAATTCTGTAATATCATATAAATCTTTATATATGTTCATGAATAATAAATTATTAAAAATTTGGATAGCAAAACTTCGAAAAAGATTAAAAAGAAAATAGTAAAAATTTTGCATCAAATGTATTTGAGTACATTATAGATGTTGTGAAGATTTCGGACAAGATTTTCGGGTTAGAGCTCAACTTGCTAACCACCAAAACTACCGCTTTCGAATATTATTTGCCTAGTATTGACAAAATCGAGTTCATGAGTAGTGAAGTAAGTTGTATATAAAATTCCGAAACATGCCAGAAGCAATGTTTCTGTTTAACATTAAAGCGATCAGAAATTTGAGCTATGTTGATTTTAAACCAAAGTTTTTCACAGTAGCTTTAACTGGTAATCAAACTTTTTTCAATGAAAATGTACTTGAACACCCTTCTTAAATCTTACAGTAAATTTTTTAATGAATCCAAATTTCTTCAATTCAAATTCATATATGATTTCTTATCATCAGAACATTTGTTTTTAATAATTTTATTTGCATGATTTTATGCCTTTTTTAAAGTATCCACAAATAAAATTAATAAATACCGTGAAAAAACACGTTTTTTTCCTGTAATTTCATGATGATTTTCAAAATTGATTTGTTTTTTAATTGGAAATAATTTTTAAATAAAAAAATTCTGATAAAAATTAATGAATTCACGACTTCATAAAATATTTAATTTGATATTATTTATATGATTATTATTTTTATTTTAATGTTATATATTTTATTTTATTTAATTATGACTCAAATAACGATTTATATCATTTTAATATTAATTATTTTTTTTTATTAATTTCTTCTAAAGAATCACAATTTTATTTTATTATTATATGATTAAATACAAATTTATATATAACATATTTTTTTTTTGTATTTTAATATTAATTTTAATGATAATGAATAAATACTCACATTAAATTGAAAAAGTTTTATTAGTAACTTATCCGCAAATGATTCCCTGTTGTCACATCCTCAATAATCGTCGTTCTGCCATAAATGCTATTTTCATTGAAATTTGGCGTTAGTGTTGATGATGACGATGAATATGGAATACATTCATTATCGAGTAACACTTGCTTATCAACAACTAATTGTGTTGTACTATCACTAGCGCCATGTGATGACACCATTCGAGCAGCAAGTGACATTCCATTTTGTCTCAACTTGTGTCGTTTAACAAACATGATTGAAATGAGACAAATGAAAATTATTACAGCACTACTAACACCTAAAATATATTCTAGTCTTTGACTACTAATTAATGTTATTCTTATGCCTAATAATGAGGATGAGGTTTCATATTCATGAATTGATGATGATGATAATTTTTCATTATCATGTAAATGATGTGCTTCTATACTATTATTATTATCAATAATTTCTAATTTTTCATTAGCATTATCATCATCATCGATGTGATTTGTGATTTCAATGGGAATTTCATTTGAAATTTTGCTGACATCGTTATCGGTATCCACACTGTTACTGTCACTAATTATTGATGGTGATGGTGTTGTTGTTGTTGTCTCAACTGGTGTCTCATCTTTGGCATATTTTGTATCTAATGTCAACAATAATGAACGTGACATTTGTTTTGTATCCTAGAATAAAATAAAGGATGTAATTAGTGATAAAATAGATAAAATGTTGAGCAATTAGATATTGTTTGATAAGAAAAATGAAAAGGAAGTAACTTTTTCGTTACAAGCTAAATTAGTGACTTTTGTTTAACTTAATTGATTAATAAGCTTGAATGTAAATGGCGATGAAATTTGAGTTATTTTGAGTTAATTAAACAAGATTTTCACTCGCAGTGATACATACCACAATTTTATTGACTTCAAGACAGCTTACGATAAAATCAAATATGGTGAGCTGTTTGTGGTTAAGAAAGAACTAGGCTTTGATCACAAACTAATACGACTAGTGACCATAACTCTTAATGGATCTAGGAGCAAAATAAGGCTTGGAAATGAAGTGTCGAAATCTTTGACACAAAACAGGGGTTTGACAACGTCACGCACTGTCAATTTTGTGATTCAACGTAGCTCAATAAGCTGCAATGATACGTCCTAGTATTCAAACATTCTGAGCACTTGAAACGTTCAAGCATTCGAAAAAAAAGCGTTCCTGACAACATGTCAAAAGAAATAGCTGTCCAGGTTGAGATGAATAATGAGTACTTTTCTAAACTGAAAGCTGAAAACGCCTCGCATTACAAAGTGGCTTGGTCCACAAACGAAGATCTTTGATTGACGCTTACCGGGTGTTTGATGAATGAAATTGTTATCGCATTTCCAGTTACCTTGGAAAAAAATTCGAACATTATGGGCACTCTTTTAGTCTATGCATATTAAGCAGGGTGGTCTGCAGGGCGTTTTCAAGTAAGAGTGTAGCCTTAATTTCACAATTATTCAAAAAGAGCAACTCAACGTTAAATTTGCCTAGTCTCGAGATTATTGTTTGTAAAATTAATTAAGCTCAATAAATAATTCAGGACAAAATTTAATAACAGAACAAACAAACAGACACACACAGCGAGTAATAAAACAATAAAAATTCGTTAATTAATTTCAACTCTGTACCCATCACTGTTTGTCTGTATAAGTGTATGTGTGTCTGTGTCATATTTTAACATTTGAGTTTGTTTGTTTAATTATTATATTTTTAACATAATAAATAATCCTATCTACCACAATAAAATGACCCATTAAAATGCGATATTATCGTCATCATCATCATCATCAGCATTATTATCATCAATTTAACATTCTTTTTGATTAATATCAGCCAAAACAACAATTTTAAAGCTTTTTTTTTGTAAGTTAATAATATTTGATGAGTATTTTTTTTGTTTCTGTTTCTTTTTTATAGTAAAATGAAAAAAATAAGAACACGTTAAAAAGATGAATGATATCAGATAACACGTAAAAAAAAAATTTTTAAAATAATATACAAAAATTGATTCAATTTTAACATAATGAGCATGAGATTCTAAAGGTAGCGATATAAATTTTATGGTGGCTGCTCTAATGAGAATTTGATCAAATTAAGATTAGCACTGATCAGATAAATTTATGTGAAAGATTTTTTTTAGTTTAAAACTAAATTAAAAAGACAGTTGATATCATTTAATATGGGAAATAAATTTGAAAATGAATAAATTTAAGGAAAGGGGTATGTTAATTTGATGAAATTTATGTGAGATGAGTTAAGATTTTGAAAAATAACAAAATAAAATTTGAGTTAATGAAATCGAATATCATTTCATTGATTATGAATCAAATTTGTGTGATTTTGCGTTGTTAAATTATGCACTAGTTTGATTTTGTATTTCATTTTTGAAATTTTCGAACAGTTTAACTGGGTACGCAAATGAAAGTTTGACAGCCTGTTTTTGAAATTTTTAAGTTTGTGTTTACAAAATGAGCTGTCAAATTTAATCTGTTTACCCAGTAACGCTTTAAAGTGACACTCATCTGACTCGGACAGAGGCGGATTAAAGAGGGGGTTAGGATGGTCCCCATACTGTTTAAATATTTCTATGAATAAATTGAGACGACTGTCAAAATTTGATTAACATACATACATTTGCCCCACAACCTCCTTGTTCGGGGGTCAGAGAGGAAAATCCTAAATCAATTTCTGTCTCGTGTACCAATAAACTGAAGCTAAAGTGATATAATTTTATATAATATTCCAGTGACCCCTTCAGATAGTGAGGTACGCAGCATGGGATAAGCAGCCCCATGGTAGTTCACTTCGGGTAATCCCTCACTCAATCCTTTAACATGGGGATTCATATCAAATTCAGATATACGAAAATATAAAATAAAAACTAGCAACAAAACTTGATATAATCAATTCTGAACATTATTATAACTCATTTTTAACTTTTACATTGTAATGACTCGTTACAAGTTTTTTTTCTGCAGCAATATCATAATGATAGCAATAATAACAATAATAATGATAATTGTATTTATCAATTTTTTCTTAAAAAGTATTTTTGCTGATGCATCGTAATTAAGGCCAACAATATATCTGTTAAAAGTAAAAAAGTAAAAAATTGAAATTACACACGACTGAAATTATTTATCTTATGTTTTTTGTAATCTTTTATCATTATTTTTTATTATTTGTCTGAAGGAATTTTCAGAGTAATTGAATTTATTAATCAACATCATCATCATCTGTCAAGATATCTCACGTATTAATTTTTTGTTGTAAAATTTGTGGATTTATTGCAAAATTATGTTTGTTTTTAAAATGCAAGTGATATTTATGGATTGGGTTTCGGCTTGAATTTGAAGAAAGATTCTTGAATAGAAAATTAACCTTTTGACGTTTAGGACTCAGATGAGATTAAACAACGTTCGACTGTAGTCCCAGTCTTCAATTTTGAGAATTCAGAATTTGAATTGTGTTTTTGAAAATTTGACTTTTCCTGAAAACCGATTTCCGAAGGTTTGATGACTTTCAAATATTCGACAGTTTTTCAAAATGCGATGATTTCGGAAAATTTAATTTTTCTCAAAAAGTCTTTCATACAGAGGCGGCTATACGGGCAATCTGGCAAATGCCAGAAAGGCCACAGTCGATCGTCTTATAAAAATTAAGTTTAACGTAAATTTTAAAGAAAATCATACAGAAAGCCAGGGCCGTTAATAATTTTCAATGCGCCCCTGCTTTCATAGGAGCTTATTTTACAAGTATGGCAAAGACAGACCCATAGTCGAACGTCAAGAGGGCCTAAAATACTCTCATTTTCATAATCATTTTCATTAAAATTTCAATAATTTTAATTTAATGGTACCCATTTGACCATTAGGTATCCATCACAAAGTTAAATTCAATTTCTATATTTATTTACTCAACCATTTTGAATTGAAGAAAAAATAATTTTAAATTAAATTAAATAAAATAAAATGACAAGTAATCACTATACAGTCGTCAGTTAGTATAACAGAGAGAGTTAAAAGAACCCACTTACTTGAACTTGTTTGTTTGTATTGTGCACGACCGGATGATATCAAACAAAATATTTATACAACGTGTTTAAGATAAGTTTTTTCAAACCTCTTCTTTATTTTTTTTTTTATTTCATTTCATTAAAGAAAAAAAAAGAATATACCGAGATTGATATTTTGCCATAATTTAATAGTAGGCGTTCGTAACAACCATGAGAGGTTGCAAGACAGAACATTTCAAAATATTTTATTTTAACACACTTTGTACGATTTTCAAACCATTTTTTCAGCATTATTTTTATTATTATTAAATATGAAGTGAAATGAAAGCAAAAAATAATCATCATAATAATAATAATAAGTGTAGTAAGTTGTTCACTAATTGCATTATAAATACCGCACACATATTCTCAGTTCTTTGTCTTTATGCCTCCAACAAACTTTAAGTGAATACCTTGAGATAGGTGTGAAAGATTGCATATGATGAGAAAAATAACGAAACTGAAATGAAAACCGTATATAAAGAAAGAAAATCAAAACTTCACACCTTTTTGTACAATTTCATGAACTGAACTCGTAATAACACTGGTAATTCAACTCATTTATTACTTATCGATAATAATAATAATGAAAATAATAATGATAATATGGTGGAAGAATGTGTTAAACAACGACATAAGAATTATTGTACCACCGCAAGTCAAGTGTAGTACTCAAAGCAAAATAAGTAAGGAAAAAAAATCATTTAGTGTATCGTCTTTACTTATTTAACACATATTACAGACATTTTTTCAATTCACATTGGTCTGATATTTTATACGTGTTAACTATATTAGCAAGGAATGAGGTAAAATCAATGAATACAAGTAACAAAGGGAGCAAAAAAGGTGTGATATAAGAGATAAAAGGTAATTACATTAAGTGCATTTATATTTCTTTATATTTGTGAGTATTTGACTGTTAAAATCGATATATGAATGTTTTTCTGTTCATTTCATAGGTTTATTGAATGAATATGAGAAGAACTTGAAGGTAATTGAATGTTAACGTCAACGTAAAATATCAATTTCAAGTTATTTTTAGGATAAAATTACAGTTGAAGAAAATGGAAAGTGATTTACAATTGTATTTAATGGTGGTAAAGAAATCCCAGACTGTAACTGTGAAGTAGTTTGTGACCGTGTGCTAAAGACAGTGACCTGTGAGAAAGACCACGATAGGACTCTTTGAGACCGCGGTGGTGCCCTTGTAAAGCCTAACCTAACCTGACCTGTGAGAAGACTCGTCAGTTTCCTATTGTCTTTTTCGTCTACTTGTAAGACCAATTCTGATAATTTTATTGGCCAAATGACAAACTGCTTGATTTGAGAAGACGCTGGTATGGCTCACTCATACCAATCGTGAAATAGAGGCTGGTTATGGTTATCAAGGTGTCACAACGAGCTCCCAAAGAGCCGTATGCTGATTGCTGGTCAGACTAATTTTAATTTACTTCCACCGAAAAAACATTTTCGTTGGAGACCTCAGATTTTATTCGCAAATCAAACTTATTTGACCCTTATGTACATTGTAACTGTCGTTTTGAATAAGGCCGCCGCAGTGTAGCTGCCAAATAGAATGTCAAAGTGACATTGCATTGGTTCTTTCTTTTCTGATGGTGATTTCAACGAGACAAAACGTCTCTCCAAGATTGTAAATTAGATTTAAGTAATTTGAGATGGACTAAAGTGGCGTAAAGTTAAAATAACTAATAAGAGTAGTTATAACATGTTAGACTGAACCTCTAACTTTATTTTATTTTCATAGCTATTTGCATATAATTTGCACAAGTTGTCCGTGAAAGCGCTTTTCTCTTATCAACGTCTTCACTCATTTTTCTTATTCACAATTTAGACAGCTGGTGGGTTGCCGTGAAAGCCGACGCTTGCCTTTTATCACCTTTAGCCTAGAGAACGATCTAAAAAGACATAATTGAGTTCGAGCCCATACTGAAGATTTTGGGTTGTCAGTGAATGGACTTTACTCGACTCGAGTGTAATGTGGACTCATAGTAAGTAGGTCAGCTTTTACAAGGGCACCACTACGATCTCGATGAGTCTTACTGTAGTTTTCAGTGTCAAGTATCTCACAAATTTTGTTCAATTTCACCTTAGAATCATTTTAAAGACCCTCATTTTACCTCGTCTTTAAAATTTTATGCGGAGTTTCAAAGGAGATCAACTACACCTTCACTTCATCGACTTCCAATCATCTCACATTCACATCAATGTTCAAACATACCTTTTTTTAACTACCATTCATTTTCGTTTACCTTCATTTACCAATAAAAATAACGATAATGAGTAGTTCGTGTGATAATAAATAGAATCAAGACCAATTGAAATGTTAAATGGACGTGAAGTGTAATAATAAGCAGCATTTTAGATAAGTACCGAACGAGTCATTACAATTTATTATTATATTGCCTTATTTTTCAGATAAAATTTACTAGTTTTTTTCTTTTTACATTTAACACCTAAATACGACTTTACACAATACACTCTCACACATATGAGAGATATCAGAGAAGACTGTTAATGAATAGTGTAAATAAATGTTCTTTTCTCTTCTTTTCTATTATTTTTTTTTAATGTTAAATGGAATAAGATAAAAATTTTTGTTTAAAATTTATAATATCATACTAAAAGTGTAAAATTCTCGAACGTGCCATTTTAAAAATGGTTTCAATTAACAAAATGGAGAGATAAAGTGTCTGTTGTTGTATTATTGTGAACTGTGTAAAGATAATGAGCATCGTCTTATGTCTAAAATGCTTTTATACAAAAAATTTTAAATTATTATTGGAGAAAAGTGCTTACTTTGGATTGGAATTACAAGTGTTTTGTATGTTATTTTACATTTATTTGAACTTTTAACAGTGAACACATGTAACAACAACAATGTTTTAACTAGAAGAAGAATTAAGTAGCAGTATTTCTTTAAATGTTTTGTCAATATTTATAGCATTTTATTTGTTATATGAAATTTTTAATGTAAAAGTGTGTCAAAATTGTGAGATTATGGTAGGTCAAGCGTATTTTACCGTGATTTTGTAATTTTTACACCTGTTTTTTTGTCTGTAAAAATTTTGTGATTTTTTTCATTTTTAAGCTTCCACTTCTTTTTAATTAAAAAGGGAAACAAACAAATTTTTATCTGATCAAGATGAAATAATCTTGTATGACGATCCCATTTCTTGTTCTCGCCTCAGGAGATCAAAAAAAAAAAAATAATATTAAACATTTTTAATCATCTTTGCTTTACATAAACTTTTTTTTTTAAATTCTTTCTGTTGCATAGTTAACTTAATTTTATATTCAATTTTTATTTATTAAATTTTTTTTTTATTTGTTTGTCTTTTTAAGAAACATTAAACACCAATCAACCAATCCCTCTTGCACATGCAGTGACAAGTCATTTATGCTCACATAAATTTAAATTAGTCCTTGTTTTACCTGATGCGCTCATCGTGTTATAGTTGTTTTTCTTCTTTAATAATTTTTTTTTTGAAACTTGTGTCTGAAATTTATTACAGTTAAAAAAAAAGAAGAAATAAATGTTTTTATTGGTATTTTAACGACTTCATTTACAAAATTGAATATTAAAATGGTTAATTTATGGTTTTCTTGATTTAAATGTGGTATCATTTGAAGATATTAAGGTGGGATGATTTGCCATGATGACAAATTTCAGGAAGTAGGAGGTGAGTTTTCAATGAAAATTAATAGAACCTGATATCATTTTTTGTAAATTTTAGCAGGAACCAGTCAGAGCTCGTTACTGTTAGATTATTTCTGGCAATTTTCAGAGATGTCGTTTTGTTACAAAGACCAAAACTGTTTTTCTTTTGAAGGTCATTTAATGTCAAAACCGTTTTCCCACTGGTTTTGGGTTGAGAGTGTTTATTAAACGATTCGTCGGTGGAATATAAGGGCAGGCCAGATCAGATCAGATTTGTAGGGCGGCTATTCAGCTTGTACTCAGGCCATCAGTAGAGCCCATTGTGCATACCCGTAATCATCATCCGAGGGACTTAGCTTTTATCCTGTCATCCCAAGCAGTCGCCATCTTTATCGAGCCTTTAACTTAAATTGAGTAGTCGGAAAAAGAGACATTTGAGATTGCAAATTTTCACACCAACCTTTAGATTGATAGTTCGACACGCTGCACCGTATAATCCCCGAATATAAGGTCACTAAGAACTATATGGCTGTAATGTATGAGAAAGTCGAAGCCCCAATCCTTTCCAACCACCGATCAAGCTCAACCATGTAAGAGAAATATACACCTCGTCTCAGAATCTTATTTGGTAGACTCGTTTAAAATGTGATGGATGGTATGGGTGAGCTATGATGAGCCCATGCGGTGAATACCTCAGTGTGTGAATATACAAAATGGCAAGGACAGGCTTAGACCCCTCCATTTTTTTTAATATTTGTATATAAATTAAATGCGTTAGTTGAAATTTGAACTTTAAGCATTCATTTGCCCCCTTTCCCTTGACCCCACAAAAGAAAAATTCTGATCCGTCTCTGATCAATATTGAGATTTAACATTTGAAGGCTCATTTCAATTCTTATCTCTCACACTTAAAACTCGATTTCATTAAAATGTCTCGTCTCAGCCATAATTTTTGCCAAATACTTCTCATTTTACATCGTTATCATAATGTATAGCACCCAATAAAGACTAGACGTTGTTAATTTTTCTCTAAGCACAAAATGTACTAATAATATTGTAACAACAAGCACATAACATTTGTTAACAACCAACAATGATCATCAAGCCTAAACTTCACAAAAAAACACATACATTTATCGCCTAAGAGAATGTTATTTTATTATTATTATTTTATTTTATTGTCAGACTCTCATCTCTCACTTCACTACTAGTTACTTCGAGTTGTTATTGTAATAATAATTGTCACCATTTGAAGTTTTTTCTTCCCTTTTTCATTGTACATTAAACAGAAATATGCAAAAACAAAAAAAATATAATTGCCCTCCAACAAAACGTTAAAAGAAAATAAATATTCATTTAAATTTTAATAATGTTTGTTTATCCGCGTGACTATTAACGTTTTTCTTCGCTCTTTCACTGATATGATATGACGATGAGTGTGTGTGTGTGCTATTAAATTTTATCGTTTATTTTTCATTTTGTCTTTAATAAATTGCGTTTTATTGCTCAAAGATGATGATATTAAAAAAAATACATTTAAAAGAAAGAAGACGAGTGAATTGAATGTGTGTGCGCCATGAAATTATTCAAATATTCACATTGCAAATTTGCAATAAAAAGTGTTGAATTGATTACACACGCATGTTTTCTTGTAAATTTATTTTTACTCTTATCGTTTCTATTACAGATCTATAGACCGGTGGACTGATACGATGATGATGATAATGATAAAAATGATGATTATGATTATGACGACGACGACTGGCAATGAAGACGAAGATGAAGTTAATTAAATATTATTTATAGATAGTGCAGTTTTTTTATTTTACATTAAATTTGTGTATGCAATCAAAATTGTTGTTCTGCAAAATTTATATGTGTGAAGAAAGAATTATCATTGTAATTTGAATGAAGTTGCATTTGCGTATTTACATGTGAAATTTATAGTTTTTGTTTATTTTTGTAACCCTTTCTTACCAAAATGGAATATAGGAAGATGATTTTGGGGCATTCATGGCGTAACATTTTTCTCATCTAAACTTCGACCGTAACCACTGGTCAAAAAATAACGCCTAGAAGAGCTGAAAATGAGGTAATTTGCTCTTAGCTTATAAAGCGGTCGAATCTTAAGTGAGTTTCTTAAAGATTCTAAAAAAATGAAATTCTGGGGAAGTATAACTATTATTTTGGGAGGGGCAAATATGAAAATAACCGTAAAAATCCTCCTTCCCTCCTAATTTATCCAGTGAAGGTCTTATAAAACACTCTAAGTTGAAAATGCCTCGCAAATCACCCTGAAGTGCTAACGATAACGTAAAAAAACCGTAATTCGCTAAAAAACGTGAATCGCGATAAACCGCAACGGGGTCATCACCAAGCACTACGGGGTGATTTGCGAGGAGTTTTCAACTTAGAGTGAAGACAGGGACAAGAGAACGAAAATCTCTCTCGAATGATCTATTCGTCGAAATGCACTCCTGGTTCATTTAATAAATGCTCGGTACGAAATCGTCCCACATGTATGACGAAGGGTTAAATCATATTTGATAAAAAAAACACGCATAGACAAATAAACAGTCTATAATGAATAATAAATAAATAATTTATACGTTAAGTATAGTTTCATTTTAACTGCTTTCTCATTATTTATTGAGCAAATGCATGCATGGAAAAATTATTAATAATAAAATGAGCCAGTAAAATATGAGGATAAATAACTGTAAAATAAAATTCAATACCGAATGAATCAAGAGGAAAATCCATTCAAATGGTGAGTTATTACAAAATTTAAATAGAACAATTTGTTAACACGGCGAATAATAATTGATAACAACACACAGAATTCAACGTATAGAGCAACTGAAAAGGATAGACAGCATGACTTTGATCCAAAAGATAAAATATGGAGGAATATGAAACAACATTGAATTGAAAACCTACGATCAACAGCACAGATATGAAACCAGAAACAGGAACGACTTTATTTGATTGAAAACTAGATCTAACTTACTTTTTAATAGCTTATTGGCCACTGGATTATCGAATTTTAACAAGCTGCCTGATCAACTGAAGAAAGAAACAAATGTAGTGCTCTTCAAAACGGTCTTGAAATACTACGTCTTAAATAACTGCTGAATAACTTCTAACTAATACTGAAAAATCCTGATTGAACTGCCTGAGCTCAGTGAGTGCTCAGAGCTCACAAACCTGAATTGAACATGATTGAATCCTGTTTGAGCTTCGTGGGTGCTCTAACTTAGCATACCACTTAAGTTCCCAAAATCAGCCAGAGGCTGAATCGGGATTACACAGACAGTGGGTTAACACTAGATTATAATGAGAATTGAAAGATCATAGCAATGATCGATTAATTTCACTAGACTGAAGTTATCAACGACCTCATCAACGACCTTGGCAGCCTCGGGGAGGGGGTTTTCGGACCCCCTGGACCCTCCCCAATACGCTCCAGGTGTCATCAACGACTTTTACCCTGACTTTTTGTTTTTGCTGTTTTTCAACTTTTTTCTCCGTGTAAATCATGAAATCAGCTCTCAACGCCAAATTTTGGTTAGCTTTTAGACTTTCCTGAAAAATTTTCTATGGGAAAAGTCGTTGATGAGTATGAGGATAGTTAGAGGGCTTAAAAATACAGCCGTTCATACCGGGGTTTTCCAGCAAAAAAAGAATGTCAGTTTCCGAAAAACCCCTCCCCGAGGCTGCCAAGGTCGTTGATAACTTCAGTCTAGTATTAATTTCTCATAAAATCTCGTCTGTAAAATGACTCCACCAAGTTTTGGTGGCGCTCTGTTACTATTGAAAATAACATTCTACCTTGAACAGTGTTTCAGTTTCGCCTAAATTTTATCTCACAAATATCAAAACATCTCTCCTCGTAAATTTGACCCTAATGAGAAAATTTCTAGGCTCAATACTTGACCCTGGTGTGATTCTCAATTCCACATCTATAGGTTTCAATGAAATATTAATTGATACATTATCGTATAAAATCATAAATTTCAAGTGTTACAAAGATAAATTTAAACAAAATTTTAATTAATTCATGTTCATAAATAAGCTTTTTACATATTTAATTGCTTGTATGTTAATTTTTATTAATTAGACCAAAAAATGTTTTGTTTTATGGTCTCCCAAATAATAATAACAATAATATATAAAATTATAAATTAAACAAGAATTTATATTGTTGCACTGAATAAATAAATAATTTTTTATTATTGTTGCAGTGACCGGTGAATTTTATTTATTGTATTATTTATTTTTGATTGTGATAATAAAATTTGTTGACATAAATGAACACAGCAGGCAGTCCCCGACAAAATATTTTTTTTTTAATTCATCACATCATCGTTATTATTTGTTTTTATAAAAAAAAAACATTTTTTATACAAAACGTTAATTACTGAAGTGTTATTTGAATGAGTCGTTAATTTTTGTTCTCTATACAAGGGAATTTTATTCTTCATGATGATGATGAACTTGAAATTTTTTCATTCAACTTTAAATCAAGTATAAAATGAGTTAAGGTTATTAAACCTGAATTAAATTGCGGAAATTTTTATATCGTAAGAGGAATCGGCCAAATTGACACATTAACGACCACATTTAACAAAGTTTTTCTTGTAGTAACAATGCTTTAAATGAAAATATGATAAAAAAAAGCTCTACCGCACACTAAATATGACTTCCTCTTTCGTTTTTTTGTCTTTCTGTGTAATTTCAGTGCTCATTCGCCTTTTTTACTTTTTTTTTATCTCAATGCCCCTCGTACTGTTGTTTCTATGAAATTTATGATACTTGTAATCATAATTCATTTGACAAGCGACCACTTTTTGTCTTTACTTTCATTATTATTATTTTTGTTATTGTTAGATAAGGCATGGAAATGCATGAAATAGAATAAGGGCAATAAAAAGTGAATTAAAACAAATAAAAAAACGACAAACATTGTTCGGGATGAGAGGACACACTCCGCTGTATACAGCAATGAACCATTTTTTTATTGTTCTTATTATTTTATTATACTTGGCCTTTTTCTCCACAGTAGGTACATTTTACAGTGAAAAAAAACTCCTTTTTTACAATTAAAACAAAATTAGACCATAAAAATGTCATATAATTCAAATGTTTTCTCTGGAACACACAGTGAATGCATTTGTAAGTTGTTCTCTATAAAAAAATATGATAAAATTATACTTAAAAAAAGGGCTAATTATATAGAAATATAATTTTTTTCAGACTTCATTTATTATTTTATGAGTATTTTCCTTGTTTTTTTTTTCATTCTGATTCATTTCATTTCGTACAAGGACAAACATTTGTTTATTTTTACATATTTTTTTTTTGGTTTTTATTGTTTGCCTCGAGGAGTTTTTATGGGCTAAAAGAATCGTGTAAACAAGATGTATTTTTGTTTTTTGAGTAGCTTGAGTTGTAATGATAAGGTCACGCTTTATTACGTGTTTGGTGATAAAATGGTTAAATAAGAGACTGTTAGCTATGAATTTGTTATTTCTTGGAATTAGATGTTAAATTTTTGTTTTAAGAAAAATATTTTGTGAAAAATGAATTTAAAATTTTGTGAATTTTTGTCAGTTTAAAATTTCACAATTCGATTCAGATCCACCAGATTTTTTTTAAGGCCAATACGATCGAAACTGATTTTCAGCGCCACCTCGTGGGACGAAACCGAGGAAAACTATTTCAGGATATTTTCAGGAAAATTAAAATACGACTTTAATCAGCTTTCAGCGCCATCTCGTGGGACGAAATAGTGAACCCAGTTTAAAGTGTCTGCAGTTTTTGACTCTCCATCGATCTGCACAGTCATCAAAGACATAGCTTTCGAAAAAAATTTCAGGAAATCTAAAATACGAGTTTAATCAGCTCTCAGTGCCACCTCGTGGGACGGAACAGAGAGCCCAAATTAAAGTGCCTGCAGTTTTTAACTCTCCATCGATCTGGACAGTCATCAAAGACTTAGCTTTCGAAAAAAATTTCAGGAAAACTAAAATACGACTTTAATCAGCTCTCAGCGCCACCTCGTGGGACAAAACAGAGAACCCAAATTAAAGTGCCTGCAGTTTTTGACTCTCCATCGATCTGGACAGTCATCAAAGACATAGCTTTCGAAAAAAATTTCAGGAAAACTAAAATACAACTTAAATCCGCTCTCAACGCCACCTAGTGGATTCAAGCTCAAAACCATATAAATCTGCATTTTAATTTATGTGCCAAATAATAAAAATCTTTCCTAAGAAAGATAAATTTACATTTTTTTTGTTATATCTTCAAGCTAAACATTCGTGAAAATCTCACTTTATTAATGTGCCTCAATTTATATTCTCATTTTCTCCCATTTTCCATCTTCTTTTTCATTTTTCATCATCATCAAATTAAATTTAAAATCCAATCTAAAACTTACCTTATTTTTACATGTAACTTGAACATTGTATTTCGTTTCAGGCCATAGTGATAATTCCACGTCAGATGTTTCCGTAAAAAGACTTCCCATTAAACCGCCTCCAAGTACTTCCCACGTTACCAAACAATTAATTGGTGGAATTTGCTTGGGCCACGTTATATCGGTTGTTACCAAATATCCATGTCGAATCATCGAAACAACATTTAGGGGCCATTCATCATAAATAATGGGATGTGATGTGGACTCATTGTCAGGATTTGATGTGCACTGATTCCAACACTGAAAGTATACAAATGAAATTTAGATAAATTTTAATTCAAAGCATGTAAACTCTTAAAATTATCTTATTTATGCATCATATTTAGGTCATCTCAGGACAATGTGTTTAATATGTTTGAAAAATTTATGACACAAATAAAATTTTCCACTCAAATTACAATAAATGTTGATGATGATTATGATGATAAACTGAAAATTTTGTATAATTTACTCATATCCTCATATAAGGAGCCCATTAAAATACAAGGGAACAGCAAAAAAATTCATATTTGACTTATTATGAGTTTATAGTTGAACATAAATGAAAAATATTTGAACCAAAAAATACACACAAATAAAATATGTATGACAAACAACATCAAGAAAATTGTTACATTTATATGTCCTAGCTTTCAATTTTTCATAAAATATTGTGCTTATATGCACAGAATAATAAAACATTTTCTTTTTTCCTTGAAATGAAAGCAAAGATACACGATATGTCCATTTACAACTCAAATGAAAAGATGATGGTTGAAGGGAGAAATTTTATGCTGAGCCTGAGACAAAATTTGAATTTATTATGAGATTGTCTTTCATATTTCAAA
This sequence comes from Culicoides sonorensis, assembly GCA_900002565.1. Classification (NCBI taxonomy): domain Eukaryota; kingdom Metazoa; phylum Arthropoda; class Insecta; order Diptera; family Ceratopogonidae; genus Culicoides; species Culicoides sonorensis. The sequence continues at coordinate 61,150 of LN483559.1, read as the reverse complement.
ATTTTATACAATTTGTCCTTTTTATTTTATTTTTGGCTGTAAAATGTGTGTATGTTCAGTGATATTTTATTACTCTGAATAAATTTTCTAAATATGTTTTCAAAATTATTTATGATTTGTGTGTGTGCTGAATTTGCTCCTCATTGTTTGTGTTATTTCTGGATTTTTATCAGAGAGATAGTAAACTTATTAAAATATTTTTCGGATTTTAGAATAATTTGAATTTTCTTTACTGAGAAAATAATGGAAATTTTAATCATTAAACGATTTTTAAAAGTGCATTTTGATGGCTTTGAGCTTTGTAGCTTGATGTAGAAAATGAAACTAACATGCTATCTGAAAGGAGTGGAAAATGGAACATGCTGAAAGTACAACGAATAGAAAATGAAATATGCTCAAAGTGCAACGAATGAAAAATGGAACATGCTCAAAGTACAACGAATAGAAAATGAAATATGCTCAAAGTGCAACGAATGAAAAATGGAACATGCTCAAAGTGCAACGAATGAAAAATGGAACACGCTAAAAGTGCAATGAATGAAAAATGGAACGTGCTCAAAGTGCAATGAATGAAAAATGGAACATGCTCAAAGTACAACGAATAGAAAATGAAATATGCTCAAAGTGCAACGAATGAGAAATGGAACATGCTCAAAGTGCAACGAATGAAAAATGGAACACGCTAAAAGTGCAATGAATGAAAAATGGAACATGCTCAAAGTGCAATGAATGAAAAATGGAACATGCTCAAAGTACAACGAATAAAAAAATGGAACATGCTCAAAGTACAACGAATGAAAAATGGAACATGCTCAAAGTGCAACGAATGAAAAATGGAACACGCTCTGAAAAGAACGAATAAAAAAATGGAACATGCTCAAAGTGCAACGAATAAAAAATGGAACACGCTCAAAAAGGAACGATTGAAAAATGGAACATACTCAAAGTCCAACGAATGAAAAATGGAACATTCTCAAAGTACAACGAATGAAAAATGGAACATGATCAAAGTGCAACGAATGAAAAATGGAACATGCTCAAAGTGCAACGTGTGGAAAATTAAACATACTCAAAGTACAACGAATGTAAAATGCAACATGCTCAAATTGCAATGAATGAAAAATGGAACATGATCAAAGTGCAACGAATGAAAAATGGAACATGCTCAAAGTGCGACGTGTGGAAAATGAAACCTGCTCAAAGTGCAACGAATGAAAAATGGAACACGCTCAAAGTGCAATGAATGAAAAATGGAAGATGCTCAAAGTACAACGAATGAAAAATGGAACATGACCAAAGTACAACGAATAAAAAATGGAACATGCTCAAAGTACAAAGAATGAAAAATGGAACATGCTCAAAGTACAACGAATGAAAAAAGGAACACGCTCTAAAAAGAACAAGTGGAAAATGGAAAATTCGCCAAACCGTCTATAAAAGTGCATTTTTTCTTCACAAAATGCCCCAAAAAAATTTAAATCCGGTAATTTCCAACATATTTGCAACAATTACTTTGTGCACATATTTTTATCATTATCTCGTTCAATTTTCATCCTCATAACGCACTCTCTTAATAAAGCATAAGTTTTAACATAAAATCACCTTTAAATATACAAGTGCTAGTTAACTGTTAATATTTTACATTCATAGCAAGTGTAACAAATCTTTCTCTATGTGTGTATTTTCCGACTCACACTTAAGCTTAGGATGGTCATGGCAATTTAACGGCTGCTGTTAAAATTTTATTTATCACTCTTGCATAAATTAAGAGGGTAATTATTCTCGAGTTATTATTCCATGTCTGCGTTTTTCTTTCGTTCTAATGAAAAATTTCACTGGATTTAAGGGAAAAAATGAGTAAAATGTTGTAATTGAGTGTGTAAGAATAAAAATCCTTTAAATATAACGCGACATTCCATTGCGATATCACCTTTTACATATAACAAGAAAAAGCTTAAAGGTATCACAAAAGGATTCCAATTGACATGACACCATATTTACAGACACGGATAAACACAAAATACAACACAATCGAGTCCTAACGAAAAAGTAATACAAGGAACAAAAAAAAAACGCGATAATCATATATCACCAAATCCCCATCTAATAATCATAAATTATTTACAAAGTGCCTTAAAAAATGTAATATTATTATGTTATTTTTGTGCCATTTTCGGGGTGTTATAACATTCTGCTTGTCCTAGTTATGAAAATTTAGATGATATAAGGTGCCATTACGAGGGAATTACTTGTAATTTTTATAAAAATAAAAAAAAAATATAGAATATTGAAACATATCAATATTTTTAAAGCACCCACAAAATTGATGTTTTTGGTAAGTTTTAAAATAATTTTGATATATTACGAATTTAATCAAATAAAATTTGCAAGCTACTGAAAAATTTTAACGAATTAGGAATAATGCACTTTAAATGAAACCTAGAACTTTGATAATCGGATCAGAAATTTCTTAGTATGCAAATGAATTTTCCAACAAAATTGAATTTTACTTTGCATCTTATCTGGAATTATCTTTCAAAGATATTTATCATAAAAACTTAAAATAAAAAATGGAAAACAGAAATGAAACTAATGAATAATAAAAAATGTTTATCAATTCTCATTCTATGAGATAAAATAAAAATGAAAATGAAAAAAAGGATGATGATGATGTTATAATAAGAAATACAAGAATTTGAATAAGGATGCAAAACAAGGAAAATAACATTAAAATTTAATTAAGTAAAATTCAGAAGCGCATTTCAAGACATTGAATATCCCTTTGGGAACTGCGCAATTTGTAGTTTTCAAGGGCACAGTTTCACAATTAAACACTTTCGAAGTGCGCAGATTTTAAATTGAACAAATTTTAAGGGCGCAGTATCAAAACTTAGCGGATTTCAAGAGAGTTAGTTAAAAAATTAAACGAAATTCTAACGCGCAGTTCAATAAGGGTTTTAAGTGCGCAGTAAAAACATTGAACGAGGCTCAAATGCGCAAAGTTTAAATTCAACGGACTTCAAGTGCTACAAATGACTGGATTTCAAGTTCCTGTGGTAATGATTTGAATGAAATCACGTTCGCAGTTTTAAAAATTAATAACTTTCAAGAGCGCAATTTAATAATAAATTGAATTGAAGTGCGCAGTTTTTCCGAAATTATGGTAAAATCGAGCTTTAAGTTAAATTAAATCTTAAGGTAATCACATAAATGAATACTTTAACAATTCAATAAAGACAGAACTAGATGGACGGATTCAAAACCCTCACAATGATCCGATTATTTTCAAATTCCACAAGAAATGCCCTGAAAAAGGATGAATGAATTATTTTTATTCAAAGATATTTTTTTTTGCATGCTGATGATAATCATTATTATAAGGATTATCATAAGAACTATGAGAAATAGAGGAAAAATAATAGAATAGATAAAGTTTCTTCTTTCTTATAATTTTCTTTCTATTTCCGTTTCCTTTTGCATTATTTGAAGTTTTTTTTATTATATATGTACGTCTAATATAAACCCAAGAACGTTTCTTGCTCAATTTAAATATTTTTTTCTGTATCTCTTTTACTTTTAATGCATCTAGATAACAACGAGATTGAAAAAAGTTCAGACAACGGAAGATAATTTACCTTTGAGAAAGTTTAATAATAATAATAATAAATTTTCATCAACAAAAAAAACTTACAAGCTAGAAGAATGTACGATACAAAATGAAACTTTTATTAAATGAATGAAGTAAAGGGTAATGACAAATTTATAAAAAAAAATTACTTTTTTCTTGTATTGAAGACAATTTTTTTTAATGTAAAAGGGTAACAGCTGTTTTATTTAATTATTTGTCTTCAAAAAACAAATATACGTGAATTGTCATTGTCGGTGAAATTCAAAAGATATCTGTCATTGAAAATCAAGTCATGGTTAACCGAATAAGGACCTGAAAGGAAATCGAGATAAAACAAATTGCTTCAAAGCTCAACTGAGCATAGATAGGACCCTCATAGACTATCAGATCAGATCAGATTTACAGGATGGCTATTTAGCCTACACTCAGGCCATCAGTCGGGTTCATTGTGCATACCCGTTATCATCATCCGAGGGACTTAGCTTTTATCCTGTTATCCCAAGCAGTCGCCACCTTTATCTAGTCTTTAACTCAAATTGGGTTGTCGGAAAAGGGTACATTTGAGATTGTAAAGTTTAATAGCCGGAGCGAGAATGGAACTGTAAATCTTAAGATTGATAGTCCAACACTCTAACCACTGCACCGTAGAATCCCCTGACAGACTAGACTTGTAGATCTCAACACAGTCTAAGACCATTTCAATCATACTCAATAGATCTAACTGCCTCAATCCAACCCTCAGGCCTTATTTCAAATAAACTGTCTCCTTTTTTCTCATATTCCATTTCAACTAGATGTTTTTATATCAAATTATTTTCATTTATTTTACAATTGTAATATGCCGACTGATTCCAACTATATGCTTCAAATTCATTCCCAACAAAAAATATTAAATATCATGAATAATTCAGGACAAAAATCCTTTTAGTAAATATTGGAATTAAAAATAAAATATATATAAAATAAAAAAAAAAACATTGACAAAAAAAATTATATATGTCTGACTGGGTTTTGTACTTTTTGTTAATGTGACAATCATAACATATTGCATATATGATGGATGTAAAATGTGATAAAAAAAGAAAATAAAATTAAATATAAACAGTAATTTAATTGTAATGGCCTAGTAATGTATGCTAAAGGGTATAATTTTATTATTTTTTTGTGTAAATGCATGATATTTTTCTTTTTTTTATATATTATTTATTTATTAATTTAAAATTAAAATTAAAATTGGATCAGGACAGTGTTTTTTTCCTTGAATTTGGATTTTTTCGATGTATATTTTTGTATTTACATTACAATTTTTTAAAAAAATTCAATGAAATATGATTAAATTACATATTGATTGGATCGAAAGATAACTGACCTCTTTTATTCTTATTACTATTTGATTAGATTGATCAAATTCAAATCATGTCTCAACAATTTCAGTATATTTTCTTTGGTTTTTTATAACACAATACTTCTACTTCCTATCATATTTAAATCTACTTTTATATTTTTTTCCTTTTATTTTTATTTCTGCATATTTTCAATTTCAATTCCAATTTTTTCTATGTTATTTTAGTTCTATTCTTTATCATTTCCTATTATCCTGATCATGATTGAACATCATCATTATTCAAATGTAAATAGAGAAAAAAGATACGGATGAAGAAAAATTGGAATAATAATAATACTCAATTTTCATTCTTTGAGATGAGATGATTTGAAGTTGAAGTAGAAAAATAATCAGAAATGCAAAGTAATAAGAAATGAAATAAAAAAAATGGAATGAATGGAATAGTTTTGCTGCTACTGAAAAGAATTGTTTGCTTGAAATTGAACAAAGATGCATTTTGTTTTCAGAATTAAATTGAAGTGACTTCCAATTGAATGTTCTAATCTGGGCTACTAATAAACAATAATTATGATATTTTTTTTCAGGACTGTAACCTGGAAAAATTGTCTTTCAACAAACTTAAAAACTCTTCGAAAGTTCAATGTATTCAAAACGATTCTCTTGCTGCAGCTGTCAAATATTTATTTACATAAATGAGGCTCATGACGATGATTTTTTATTTCATCTCATATTCCCAGCACGCAAAACGTGATATGGCAGATTCGTCCTTTGAATTGAAGTCTTAACTGCTAGATCGAAGTACATTCAAAGACAAAGTAACATTGAATCTATATTAAAAGCTATAAAAGTCCATGCAAAACTAATTTAAAGTAATAACAATACATAAAATTCATGCCAAAATATCTAAAAAATTTCTAAACATTTAAATATAAATTTCAATTCAATTTTGACTCACCATAAGGTGTAATGCAACCGGAAATGTCTTAAAATTGTATGTTAAAAACCCATTCTGGAATTAAATAGAAGAAAACCAAATAGTTTTTGATAAGTAATCTTATCATGTATAATTAAATATATAAAGGAAAAAAACATTTCATTAAAATTCTTTTATATTATTTTTTTTTTTTTATCAAAAGTTAACAAAATATTTTAAAATATATTTTTTTTTTATCAGTAAATAAGAATTCATTTAATTAATGTCTTTTTTTCTTTCAATTATTCAAGAACACACTTAATCAAGACAAAGAGCAACCAGAAGCTTATCAAATGTGTGGTCAAATATTCAGTGAATGTGTAATTATTACTCTTAATTAAGATATGAGAAATGTCAAAAAAAAAAAACTAAAATGAAAGAAAAATGCTTGAGGCATGACAACTGCCATTAAGATATAACGTTACCTGGTGTTAAATCTAAATAATCATTAAAAATGTGTATAAGGAAATATTTTACATTTCACATTTTAATTATATATTCAATGATAAAGACAAGAAATTGTGATTCAGTGGTTCGCACAATTGTTTTGAATTTGAATTTAAATTTGAGTAAGTAGATTAAAAAAAAAATTATATAAAATGGACGTTTAAGATTGGTTAACGTTCGTTTTTTTTTTGTCCAGAAGTCATTATTTTAAGAGGGTAAACAACCGGAACTATGGTCCCATAATAATAATCATCTTGAATAACATTTTTTTTTGTCTTTTTTTTGTGTGTATTTAATTTTTATTTTTATTATACTTATTTATTTTTCACATCAATTTAACAGTGTTAAAAATGTAAAAGTAAAATAAAATAAAAATAAAAAAGGGCAATAAAATTAAATATATATATTTTTCGCCATTTGCTTTTATATATTTTTTTTATTTATAAATTTTAACAACTTTTGCGTAAATATAACAAAAGTGAGTTTATACAAATCTAGTTTTTTTTTATATATTTTCACGCTCAAAGTGATTTCATGAAAATACAATATTAAAAGCAACAAGAAAACACTTTATGGTGGAATTACGATTCAAAAGTGGTGGTTTTCACTCCACCCTTTTATGTAATGCGTTTTTCAAGTTGAAGGAAAGGTGAAGATATAATCATTGTACTTGCCTGAAGTTAGCAAGGACCTTCAAACTGACTTTTAATCGATGGGGGAGGGGGTAAATCGGGGGTCTTACCCCCCCTCCGACCTTCTGGGGGGCCAGCAAGGACTTTTGTGGAACAAAAAAAAAATTTTTTTTTTCAGCAAGGACTTTGAAAAGGACTTAATAGATTTAACCCTGTCTGTGAAGTTCTGTTTGGTCATTAGATTTTCATTTTTCATCCATTTTGATACCGATATGCTTGTCCCATTGAACAAAAATGACATTTTCTTGATTTTTCGTGTCTTTTTATGTATGAATAACGCCACTATTGTATGAGCTATCAAAAAATCCTGAAAATAACATCTGCAGAAAGATCAAAACTAACTTTCTGCATCATTAGATTTTCATTTTTCATCCATTTTGATACCGATATGCTTGTCCCATTGCCCAAAAATGACGTTTTCTTGATTTTTCGTGTTTTTTATGTATGAATAACGCCACTATTGTATGAGCTATCAAAAAATCCTGAAAATAACATCTGCAGAAAGATCAAAACTAACTTTCTGCATCATTAGATTTTCATTTTTCATCCATTTTGATACCGATATGCTTGTCCCATTGCCCAAAAATGACGTTTTCTTGATTTTTCGTGTTTTTTATGTATGAATAACGCCACTATTGTAGATC
>LN483559.1:0-51903 GCA_900002565.1 Culicoides sonorensis | reverse complement strand
GATCTTTCTGCAGATGTTATTTTCAGGATTTTTTGATAGCTCATACAATAGTGGCGTTATTCATACATAAAAAACACGAAAAATCAAGAAAACGTCATTTTTGGGCAATGGGACAAGCATATCGGTATCAAAATGGATGAAAAATGAAAATCTAATGATGCAGAAAGTTAGTTTTGATCTTTCTGCAGATGTTATTTTCAGGATTTTTTGATAGCTCATACAATAGTGGCGTTATTCATACATAAAAAACACGAAAAATCAAGAAAACGTCATTTTTGGGCAATGGGACAAGCATATCGGTATCAAAATGGATGAAAAATGAAAATCTAATGATGCAGAAAGTTAGTTTTGATCTTTCTGCAGATGTTATTTTCAGGATTTTTTGATAGCTCATACAATAGTGGCGTTATTCATACATAAAAAACACGAAAAATCAAGAAAACGTCATTTTTGGGCAATGGGACAAGCATATCGGTATCAAAATGGATGAAAAATGAAAATCTAATGATGCAGAAAGTTAGTTTTGATCTTTCTGCAGATGTTATTTTCAGGATTTTTTGATAGCTCATACAATAGTGGCGTTATTCATACATAAAAAACACGAAAAATCAAGAAAACGTCATTTTTGGGCAATGGGACAAGCATATCGGTATCAAAATGGATGAAAAATGAAAATCTAATGATGCAGAAAGTTAGTTTTGATCTTTCTGCAGATGTTATTTTCAGGATTTTTTGATAGCTCATACAATAGTGGCGTTATTCATACATAAAAAACACGAAAAATCAAGAAAACGTCATTTTTGGGCAATGGGACAAGCATATCGGTATCAAAATGGATGAAAAATGAAAATCTAATGATGCAGAAAGTTAGTTTTGATCTTTCTGCAGATGTTATTTTCAGGATTCTTTGATAGCTCATACAATAGTGGCGTTATTCATACATAAAAAACACGAAAAATCAAGAAAACGTCATTTTTGGGCAATGGGACAAGCATATCGGTATCAAAATGGATGAAAAATGAAAATCTAATGATGCAGAAAGTTAGTTTTGATCTTTCTGCAGATGTTATTTTCAGGATTTTTTGATAGCTCATACAATAGTGGCGTTATTTATACATAAAAAACACGAAAAATCAAGAAAACGTCATTTTTGGGCAATGGGACAAGCATATCGGTATCAAAATGGATGAAAAATGAAAATCTAATGATGCAGAAAGTTAGTTTTGATCTTTCTGCAGATGTTATTTTCAGGATTTTTTGATAGCTCATACAATAGTGGCGTTATTCATACATAAAAAACACGAAAAATCAAGAAAATGTCATTTTTGGCCAATGGGACAAGCATATCGGTATCAAAATGGATGAAAAATGAAAATCTAATGAAGCAGAAAGTTAGTTTTGATCTTTCTGCAGATGTTATTTTCAGGATTTTTTGATAGCTCATACAATAGTGGCGTTATTCATACATAAAAAACACGAAAAATCAAGAAAATGTCATTTTTGGGCAATGGGACAAGCATATCGGTATCAAAATGCATGAAAAATGAAAATCTAATGAAGCAGAAAGTTAGTTTTGATCTTTCTGCAGATGTTGTTTTCAGGATTTTTTGATAGCTCATACAATAGTGGCGTTATTCATACATAAAAAAACTCGAAAAATACAGAAAATGTCATTTTTTGTCAATGGGACAAGCATATCGGTATCAAAATGAATGAAAAATGAAAATCTAATGACCAAACAGAACTTCACAGACAGGGTTAAATCTATTAAGTCCTTTTCAAAGTCCTTGCTGAAAAAAAAAATTTTTTTTTTGTTCCACAAAAGTCCTTGCTGGCCCCCCAGAAGGTCGGAGGGGGGGTAAGACCCCTGATTTACCCCCTCCCCCATCGATTAAAAGTCAGTTTGAAGGTCCTTGCTAACTTCAGGCAAGTAATCATTGTGGTTTCTTTTGTAAAAAAAGGATGAAATTAAAAAAAAAATTAAGGATAAAAAAATTTAAAAAAAATCGTAAAATAAAATAAGGTGTGAAATAGCTTTCACTGAACAATAGTATCCATTGATTTCAATGAGCCATTACTCAGAAGATTTCAACCAACGTATTTGCGAGAACCAACGGACATGCTTATGAGACACTACCTCAGTTCTCAAATGTGTACATGACTTGAGTTTTAGTTGCCTGAAATCACGCATGTAGATAAGCACTGATGTAAACAGCGCACTGTATTGAGACATGAAACTCAAATTTTGAACGAGATCCAAATTCTTAGATGGAGATTCAATGACAGTCATATTTCAAACCATGGAGTATCCTCGTTATAGTCATCGAATGGCCTTAGCTTAAATTGAGTCATCTAAAGCAGTCACTATTTTAAACCTGCCTATGGTACAAATTTAGCATCTAGAAGTAGATTAGATATGAAAAGGCGTCCACCTGGAACCGAAGCCCTATTGTCTAGAAGTAATTTACAGTTTAATAGCCCAACCAAATTTAATACATCCTCAAGGTTGATAGCCCGGCACGCCTAACATTTCGTCATAAAATCAACCCTTAAGTAAATGAGGAGATACTTATTTGACCGAAATTTCATACTCCTCTTAATAGTAACAACGATGCTGATAAAAAAAGCATGATCTGATCTGATACTTATCTTGCTTACATTTAAAGCACGTCTCTTAACGATACCGATATAAAAATGTAAATTAGTAAGTGTCTGTGACCTTTTTCAAGTGTCTCATTAAAATAAAATTTCTTATCCTCCAGGATTATATCAAAAAATAATCTTAAAATAAAAATATACATAAAATACAGAAAAAAAATAAAAATTCTGCATTAATTAAAATTGTACTGTGGGTGGAAATCAAAAAAAAGAAAAGAAAAAGGAAATGCAATCTTACGTTAAAAATAAATAAAAGAAAACCCGCTTGAATTAACATGAAAACATGGATTCAAAAAAAAAATAATAAACACCTTTCCAGGTTTATAATAGAGATGTAGTTATACTAAAGTGTTTTTAACGGTTTTTTCTTTTCTCCCAACTTGAACAATAGAAACAAAAGACGTCAAAAAATTTTAGACGGTTAAATTAAAATAAAAATCAAAAGAAGAGTGAAGGATTAAAACCATAAATAAAACAAAATTTTATACAATTTTGACGGTGAAATGAATTCAGTTTCGAAAAACAGTGAAGTGCTCTTGTTACTGTGGTTCGGTCCCAAATGAATTTTCAACTCACTATTAATTGCATTCCTCTTAAAAATGTTGTTATTAACGTTGAATTTCTCATATTTCGTAATAAAACAAACTAAAATACGGAAGGATGTGTAATTAATTATTTATGTCCTGGTTATTGCTTGAATTCACTTGGGATTTAAATGCATTGCATTTTTTGAAACTAAATCATAGTTAATGAAAATTGACCCTTAAGTGCAATCCCATCACAAAATCACGATTTGTATGACTTCGCATCATCAAATTACGAGCTTTTTCATATAATGCCAAGAAATAATTTTGACAAGTGTTTCATTATTGTAAGACTTACTCTTCACAGTTTTCCATGCAAACTTGAATTTCATATAAATAAAATAAAGTTTCTTTGTTAACTTGAACAGAATTATATTCAGGTACCTGTGAAATGAAGGTATGTAACAATATTTCTTGAAAAATTTGCCTAATAAAGTTCATTTCCAGGTGAAACACTTCCGTTTCTTGTTGAAAAATTGATGCAGTTGCATATTAAACTTAAATTTGTACTTCAACTCAAGCCAAAAGTATATGAGAAAGTTTTCCTGTTCATCCTGATCATTATTATTTATATTATCATATGAATGAGAGATAAAATTTTGAAGAGATTGCTAAAGAATAAGTTTTGAGTAGTAATTTTTTATACAAATGAGTTGCATCATTTTCAATGGAAAATAGATAAATTTGTTCAGTGTATCAGATTAACAAAAAAAAAAAAATAAGTTGAAGATAAGAGAACTACTATCGAATTTCAATATCATTAGTAACAGTATCTGACAAATTATTATTACCACAGGTGATAATAAATAAATAAACAATCAAATTATTATCGAATTTATTATCAAATTAAAGACATTGATACACTTATTCTTACATACATTGTATGAATGTGTTTCTAAAATGTGATTATCACAAAACCGTATCAGATTTCTTATCTGAATTTGACAAATTATTTGCCATTTACTTGGACATGTGTTACCTTTAAGCTAATTATTATTTGAATTTCAACTTCATAGTGTTCAAACAATAATAAAAATGAGAAATTTAATACCATTAATTTTGGTGACATTTGTAGCTTCTAGTTTTGCTCTCAATGGAACACAAACGAAGTTTATAGAGCAACCATTGAGTCACTACATGGGCTTAGACTACAAATGGGATCAAAGATATTTTGTGAATGCTGATTACTTTTTGAATGGAGGTCCAATTTTCATTTATATCGGATATGGATTTGAATATTATGATGTAATGTATCGTGGAGAGGTCTTCAATTTCAATAAGGAACTAAATGGATTGTTGTTTGGATTGGAACATAGATTTTATGGAGCATCAAGACCAACACGGTAAGTTTTTATATAATTTTTTTTAAATGAGTACAATTTTTATGACAGTTATATTCATCAGTGACGCCTCATACATGTCTCTTGAATATCTGACTGTTGAACAAGCATTAGCTGATATCGCAGAGTTCATTCAATTCATCAAAGACAATTATGAAGGAACAGCAAATTCAAAAGTCATCTTATACGGTGAACGATATGGATCTGCTCTTGCAGTGTGGGCACGTCAAAAGTATCCACATTTAGTTGATGGTGTGTGGGCATCAAGTGCTTACTTATCACCAGTTGTAAATCACTTGAGTTTAGCTGAAAATATTGGAAGAACCTTTAAACGGATTGGTGGTCAACAATGTTACGATGTGTAAGCTTTTTTTTGTTGATAAAAATAATCCTTGAAATTCCAATTCTCTTATCACTGTAAATAGGTTTAAGTATGCATTTGAAACACTAGAAGTGCTCGTTTGGAGTAATGACACTGAAACAATTAAAACCAGTTTAAAACAATGCAAAGATCTTGAAGTGGACAACTCTCAAGATGTGAATTGGTTATTTTTGAATCTCGTTCAAGTGATTCAAAATTATCTTCAACGATCATCGTATCAAGACATTGAAACAAGTTGTGAGAAACTCGTTGAAGATGCCGAAAATCAAAAATACTTTGATAGTTTTAGTAATTGGTTATCAAATGAAGTGCATCCCAATGTGTTTTGTATGAATTTTAATTACAATGATATGGTTAAGAGTTATCGAGAATGGGAATGGGAGACTGTAGGAACAGTTGGTGGTGCACGCCAAGACATGTGGCTACATTGCAACCAATTAGGGCAATTTGCAACATCTGAAGCCATTGAACAACCATTTGGAAATCGCTTTAAATTGCATGTATTCCTAGATTTCTGTGAAGATCTTTTCCCAAATACGAGATTGGAAGTTGAGAATAAGAAAATGTACACAACATATGGCGACAGGAATTTGAATGTGAGAAATGTATTTTTCACTAATGGTGAATTTGATCCGAAAATCACGCTGGGATTGTATGAAAAGGATTTGAATCAAGATTCACCGGTTGTCGTTATTCCATGTGAGTGAAAATCTTTTGAGGTTTTAACAGAAAATAAATTTTGAATGGTATTATTTTTCAGTACATACAACAGCAAGAGACATAAAGGCACCAACTAACTACGATAGTCCAATCTTAAAAGAGGTCAAATTACGTGCCAGAGCAAATATGTTGAAATGGATTCTAGAACTCGAAAGCGAAGAAGAGGCACTTAACATGTTGAAAGGAATACAAATTTAATCCTTTCCCTTATCACAAAAAAAATATTCGTTTGATTAAAAAAATTCTGTTCAATTACGATGTGGACTTGAAATAAAAAAAAAATAAATCCATCTCTTCACAATAAAATTCATTTCAATTGAACAATTGCAAACCGCAAGTAAATCCTTTTTCAATCCTATCCTAAGCTCATCGTCAAATAATAATAACAATAACAAATATTAAATCCCATGAACAAATTAAATCTCTGCTTCGGCATTTAGTTGACAGAAGCTTACAAAATTTTAAATCCGTATATTCGGTCTATTTTTTGCCTTTGTTTGCTTTACAAAAGCACTTTATTTTATGAATTCTTTTTATCATTTTATTTCATGGATTATGTTTTTATAGTTGCATTTTATGACAAATTTAGGACAATAATGCAATGTGCATGTTACAATCAAAGTGATGGGATAACTCAAGCCCCAAACATTGAAAAATTGTAGTTGTTTAGTCTTTGAAATACACACACTCATCAATTTTAGTGTTTTTCCTTTGTTGTTTTTAGTTTATTTTATTTTGATATTTTCATATCAAAAATTTTATGTTAGAATCATAAAAAAATTAAATTTTTAAAATAATATTTTTCTTAAAACAAACAAACACACACACAATCACTGCTTCAGAATGAGATACAACGTCCATCATCTAAAACCTTTTTTATCATCATCCTCATATAACTTTAAAATATGTGCGGTAGTCCAATGTATATTTTTTTTTTATAAATCTATGAGAAATTATTTCAATCAAAACAGATGTTAACTATTTCACTCACTCTTTCCAGATGCATGACCAACATATGTGTGTATGTGTGTGTGTGTAATTGTGCTTCTGTGCAAATTGTGTTCACTTTGTAAAAATAACATAAAAGTTTTTTATTTTGATTGTTTTAAAATGAAAATTTATGAAATTATATTTTATTCCATGAGATGGATTTGTGTAATTTTTATTTTGACTTGAAAGTGTTGGTTTTTCAAATTATTTGAACACAAAGTTATTTTTTAATCTCTGGTTTGTGTTATTTGAGCTTATTATGAATGAAATAAAATTCGAATATAAAAGTAAAGCCTTTTTGACAAACCAATTTTCATGGTTTTACATAAATATGTTTTATTGAAAGTCCCAGCGCGAATCGTTGAGCACTGAGAAGCGTCGTAAAGTGTTTATGTCATCGCCTACCATTAAAGGTAATGTGGGAAATATTGAGAGAAGACACAAAATTTAAATAAAAGCTTTCTATACTCAATTTTGTGATAACTATAATTATAATCGAAACAACAAGAGATAAGGCGAGTTAACGACACATCCACAGATTTTAAAGCTATTTTATTACAAAAATAACATTTTATCTTGAAATGGAACAAAAAAGCACACAAAAATGAAAATGTCCAATCCATTTTATATTTGTTTGTTATTATTATTATGAAAGTAAATACATTTCTCATGAATATGGAAAATTTTTAAGAGAGAGAGAACACAAAATTTAAAATGAAAATGGAAAAAAATGCTATCTTTCACATTTATTTTAATGTTGTTTACTAAAAAATTTGCTTTTTTTGTATTATTACCATCATGGACAACATTGTCAAACGAGATATGGCAGACCATTGACGACACAGATTTTATATGCAATTTTCTTTCTTTCTTTATTCATTTTTATTCCTTCTTTGTACACTTTTATCAGTATATGGCACTTATTTGCATTTTACTACTTTTCAGCTGATGCTGATATGATGGTTGGACGATTTTATACAAAGTTAACTGTTATGGTTATTGAAAAAAAAATAATAATATAAAATATGCAATATAAAGGACTTGCAACTGAAAAGAAAATGATTACATTTTTGGTTACGTTATTTGAAGTGAAATGAAAAAAAATTGAATATTCTCATGAAACCACTCTCATGGCAAATCCTCGTGTAATACTCCTTTGAATCTGAAATTGAATTGCATCAATGCATGGCTATGGATGGACTTTATTAATTTTTATTTTTCAATTTAGATTTTTTTTCATTTAAATTTTTTGTTGATATGAAATTGAAAGTTTTTTTTTATGTACAGAGAAAAATAATCAGATAGAACTATCTTGGCTGAATCACATATGAATATTTTATGAATAAGAATATGGAAGAAGCACAACATTTTGATAATATCAACATCTGATGTCTGATTTGATAAAGCAAAAAAAATGAAATTGAAATTCAATGGAAATGATTTTTCTTAAAATAAAAGATGCAGAAAGAGAAATTAAATTCGTCTGGTCCAATGCCCTTAAGGAACGGTTCTTGCAATTTTTTTTTAAAGAATAGCTTCTTGTTTTCATTTCATATTTGATTGAATAAAATATGATTAAAATTGGAAAATTCATTGTAAAGTTTTCACGAAAGCACATTTACATGTATTGTTAGGTGGGTAATAGCCCTATGAACATATTGATTAAGTGTTCAAAGGGAAATGTCATTTTATCTGTTTATTTACTTGAGTTACATTTTGGTACACACCGAACAAGATCATTTTTCAGTTACTTTGTTTAACGAATTGAGAATCAAAATTCAAGCAATATCAATCTCAGGAATGGAACATTTCACGTTACATCATAGCAAAATCATTCCGTGTAATCAATAAAACATAAGGTATAAAAAGATTATAATGAGAATTTCACTCGCTTTCAACTCGTTTAAAATGAAAAGAAAAGAACGAAATTTCATCAGCCTCAGGTGAGTTTATGTCTATCTTTAAATATTTCAGTCCTTTTGCATACGTGTTCTCGTTTCTTTTTTTTGTTAAGTATTTGTTCTTAATATATTCATTGCACACTACCTGAGAAATAAAACTTGTCGTTTCATTCATTTATTTAGGAGCCGTATCTAAAATGTTAAGGATTTTTCTTTCATTTCATATATAAAATAAAACAAGACAGACAAATTTACCTCCATCTGCTTCTGCTTAAGGTATTGCAAGGAATTGTATACAAAATTAAATCTACAGATTTTCATATATTTATTTTCGTGAGTCTGAATCTCATCATCATCATGGTCTAAGAAAAAGCGAAGAAGAAGAAGAAAGTTCATCTTTTATGCAGTTTTTGTTTTGCTTTGAGCGATATTAATATTAAACTAGGAGTAACATGAAATTTTTTTCCTCTAAATAATATAAAATAAAATAAAACTTGTATATACCAAAATGGTAGTTTACTTCATTTTATATGTTAGTATGAAAAGTTATTTAGAGGAAAGAAAACAAAGAAAATGTATTTTATTAAGGTAATTTTTTCGTCTCCTAAAGCTAATGTTTTCTTCTGTTCAACACTAAATATTCCCAAAACTAACATGAAAAAACATAATTTTATATTAAAATATGTTCATTTTCTTGTAAAGTTGTAACAATTTGTCAAGAAAAATTCATGGAGTCATGATGCCTTAAATTTTATGGTTGAAAAGAAACTTTATTATTGTTTCTGAGATAAGGATGATGAAAATTATCATGATACTTGTATGAGAACTTGAAATTCAATTGAAATCTAAAAATGAATAATAAAAATTGAATGAAAACCATATCTGTAAAACCATATCATAAGAAACAATTGAAATTCAAATACACTTCTGTCGAATAAAAATGAAGATGATTGAAATTGATTGAAAAATATCAAGTGGTGCATTTGCATTTCTTTCTCTGTATCTAGATTTTAACCAAGCAAACTCATTTTGTTTCCTTGAGTTTACGTTCCTCGTTTTGAAGAAATAAACCTTACCTCAAAAGTTGCTTTCAGGTGTCAAAAACTTTTTCTCATGAAACCTTACAAACTGAAATATCCTACTTACGGGCTACTTAATTTGAGTAAAGGGTTAGATAAAGGTGGTGATTGATAATGTTGATAGAATAACAGCTAAAGCTCTCTGATGACGATAGATTAGATAAGTTAGATATGAACTCGCTTCGCCGCAAACCCAATGGCCCTATTGTGTTCATATTACTTCAGCCGAAGTTGCCATAGTAAGCGCCTTTTATCTTTGGTCTAACCACCTCTGTAGTGACACATTTTCACATGATTTTGAAATTTTAATATATATCAATTTTAATCACATGTACACTGACTAATTGATCATTTCATAATTTAAATAATTTTTGATCATTCGAGTTATTGTTTCTAAAGAATCAACACTTATTAGCTGATAAATGAAATAATAAACTGTTCAATATTATAAAGAAATCAAGTCTTTCAATAACTTCCATAACCTGGGACCTACAATTTATACTGTCATCCGATCCAGTTGCTCTCAGGTTTTACTCAGAGCTCCTTAAAAATCCTAGGAGGGTTTTTAAGTATTCTAAGTTAAGCTTGAGCACATTTGGAACTCGAAAAACAGAAATTTATTTGAATGTCCCGAACTGGATTCGAACTCTCGTCACAGGATTCTTTCCAATCATACCAGGCACTTAACCTATTCGGTCAACGAGCTCCCCTTGTTGATGGTATGTACAATGGGCTTGACTAAAAGCCTGAGTTTATTCACTGGCTCATACCACATCTCGACGTCTGGATCATTGTTGAAAAATGTAGATGGAATATCACTTCACAATGCTAATCAGATTAGGCTCTTCAAAGGTACTACCACAGCCATAAAAGGATTTTAATTTTTCATTTACCTCTTTTCAAGTTCTTATCCAAATACAGATAATTTCAATACCAATATTAAATTATATTCTATCTTCTTATCATTGAATTAAAATGTATCTACTTTTCATGATATATTCTTATTCCGTCTTTATCTTCATCAGTTTAGAAAACGATTGAATATATCACTTTAAATCAATTTTTCCTCGCATATCATCATACCCTATCATAAAAAGCAAAAGAAAAAACTTAAAATTGCAATAAAAATACGATAAAATATGATATTCGTGAGGAATCAACCAAAGAAACGATTGATATAAAAATATTTGTTTAGCTGTTCTCAAACTCAATTTCACATTCAAATTCAAACTCAAATCTAAATACAAATAAAAGTTTGAGTCCATATCCAAATATAAATTTATTCAAATCATATCATGTGAGATAGTTTTGCATGAATATTTTATATCGTACATATAAAAGAACAACATTCATTTCCTTTTCCTTTTATGATTACAATTTTTTTTTCTTGAAGTACTTTGAAAATCATTTTATACTAGTTTTCTGGGAGTATGATGAGCTGTATGAGGATAAAAAACATTCACACTATTACTTGATAGACAGAAACTGTAATTTTCAGTTATTATATTTTATATGATATTATTTTTATAGAGAAATACGGAGAATGAGAGACCCGTATGATGTCACGTCTCGACAAATGATAGTCTGATACTAGTCAAAAGTACAATGTGAGATGAAACTAACTTTTCACATTCGGATAACATGCAAATGAGTGTGTGTATTTGTATGAAAAAAGTAACTTTTTTTTCCTTCTGTTTTTGATGTTGATGTCAATACTTTGTAAATTGTATCATTCAGTTTTTTTGTGTGCTCCTTTTTGTCCCAAAGTGTTATGGAGTGATGATAAAATAATATTTGTATAGACAGACTTTTAGGAATTGTAATGAGAAATTTGCATTTAACTGTCACACATTTGTGGATGTCCTTTTATGTTAAATGGGATATTTTGCGTTAAAAGGATGTTCGATCCATGTGTGACGCAACATTAGAAGAGTGCTTCAATTTTTGGGTGTTACAATTCAATGTTTTATGTCATAAAAAGGAAATTTCAATGGACATCCTAGTAATATTATTTTTTTTTCAGAGAAATAACAAATTCAACAACATCCAACATATGTTTGTCGTTTCTCGTTATTATTGTCGTTAACATGCAAAATAGTTTTGCCTTTCCTTTTCTCAAATCATGAGATTTCTCTACACATATACACACACACATATTATTTGCGTTTTGATACATTTTCCTTGAAAACCGAACCCAAAAAAGCACAAGGACACACACACGATAACGATGATATGATATGTGTGAGTTAAATTTTATCTGTTTATGTCTTTTCCATTTAAACATCCTTAAAATAAACGTATTGTCATATGAAATTATTTTCCACATCACTGATGATGGTCTTTGAATTGCTTTAGATTGGAAGAGACAGGACATTGTCCAGGATTGAATTTGAAATGAAAAAAAAAGAAATTTGTTTGTTATTTTAACATAAAAAAAAAGGAAAAAAGAATTTTCATACTCATAACATCTGTTCATATAAAAGGCGAACTTTTATTTTTTTTATAACATATTTTGAATGTTTTTCATGTTAAATTTGAATTCGTAATAAAATAAAATTTGAATGAACTAGAAATTCACTTTTTATTTGAAAATACAAAAAAAAAAATAACAAAGAACAAGTGAAAAAAAATTTTCATAAAATTTTATTGTCCCTTGATGAAATGAAATGACGATGATGATGATCGTGATGGAAAATTTAGATATAATTTTTTTTTTTCTGAATAGAAAATTCTTTTGAAACACAAAAATCAGCATAAATTTGATAACAAAAAAAAATTTTTTTCTATTCTTCATCTCTAACAGTTATTTATGAAATGCGAAATATCAAAATTGGACAGGACATTCAACTTTATGCATATAATATTGATGTTCTAAGCCATAATTTTAATAAAATGTGCAACATACGTTTTGAATGTGCACTGGACAAAATGAAAATGAAATGACATGACATTTCAGACTACACACACATAGAGAGAGAGATATGATAATAATTTGCATTTGATGGTGAACATTTTGTGTTAAGGGTTTATTTGGTTCAATGAGTTTTTATTGCAACAAAATTGAAATAAAATTGATTTGATTGGTCTTTTGCTTTTCTATGAGTGAATTATTCTTCAATTTTATGATGAGCATCATTTAAAATCATATAAAATTTTAAATGAAATCTCGACCAGCACAAATATTTTTTATTCTATGCATAATTTTTCAATTTATTCAAATTTTTATCTAATCGTCAACTATTAAAGTTGAATAAATTAAATTTTATATTTACATATAAAAAATAAAATAGAAGAAACAAAATATTCTAACATTTTAATAATAAATTGATACAATAAATTACGAAATAGACCACCATCGTTGATGAAATTTGATTTTTCATTCATTCATTAAAAATTGTTTTGGTAATAAAAAAATACATAAAATTATAAAAAAAACTAAACAATATTAAAATATTTTAACAAAATAATTAACGTTTTATTAGAAAAATGTTAGAATTTTAAGTGATTGCTGGATGTAAAAGTAGATCAAAATTAACACATTTGCACTGTAAAAAATTTAAAGAGTAAAAGCCACACAATTGAGATGTTGTAAACAGAAAAACCTGAGAATTGAGTACTTGAATAAGAATTTCTGAACACATTTTGTCCCACAGCTTAAATTTTACTTTGTCTTTTACAATGAGAAGACAAATTATGAGAGCCGTAAACATGAAAAACAATACAAAGTGCATTTAAGCGAAATTTCAGTACTTTACTCTTGTCAACTAGAATCATGAATGAGTTACTCAAGGCGATGATGCAAGGTTGAAGTAAATTCTTATCAAGTAAGACCATCAATGTCACTCTGGCTGATAGAGTGAGTTCTCTTCTTTATTAAGTAGAGTTTCCTTATGGTTAATATTATCTTCGGTATTAGTATTAATACACTCTTGGAGGGCTGTAAGCTTAGTTTACTAGTGCTCCAGAGCTCCCGAAGTTGATTTATACCTGCTGTATTTCCGGGTCTGAGGAAGTATCTACGCGAGATTTTTTCGATCCTGGAAAGATATAATAGTAGCCTCTCAACTTGTCATTGGAAGGTTTACGGCCATTTCAAGCCCCGTATTAGAGGTACAGGACTACGTCTTGGTATCGATAGGTTTTCCATTGAGATTTTGAGAGACCTCAACTGTAGTCCTCAGTATATAACCTGGAAAGCTAAATTTTATGGCTTCTCTATTCCTTCTGAAAACAACTGATCGCGTTCTCATGGTTCGTCCTGAAATGCGAGAAGTTTGGCAGAATAAAGTGCTTCATTTAATGCTGGTGTTTCTGGTGGAGCGGATAAGTGTATTTCAAGCACACCACATTCGGTGTTTGTTGAAATTTTTCGTCTTTAATATTTAAATGACCAGGTTTAAGGATCTGAAGATCTAACAATGTAATCTGCATCATTCTCCTAGTAAACTTTTGTGTAATACGTCTGGAGATCAAAAAACTTTGATAGTCTGACAATTATTTTTGGGTTATTTAGTTAAAAGTACTGGCTGCACCACGTAAAGGGAACCCGCACTATAGCACTGATCCAACGGCAGAACTATTAAAGGTTCTTGAGAAAATTCAAATCTTCATCTCTTTTATACAGGAATCTTACCTGTATAAAGGTATTATTGTAGGTTTAAAAGATTTTTGAACTATTCAAAACCTCTCACGAGGGAGACCAAGGGCTGGGATTGTTCTATCAAAGAACTTGATTGTCACCCCTTTGTCTCGTTTCATCTCTGATGACCTTGTTGCTGTCATCATTAATGTAAACGAAAGAGCATTACCTTTCTGTGAATATTTTGGAATTTCTGTCCTAATCGAATGTAGACTTAAGATAGAATAAGCTTTAGATACTGTTTTTTTCAAATGTTGCATCTAAGAGAATTCAGCTTCAATGCATGTTCTCAGCTCTTTAATGAACTGAACTCATTAAATTTGTTAGCCACAAAAGCTTTGAAGAATATAATTTTAAATCAACGTATTTTATTCATGACCTTTATATGACAGACACATTGCAAGCCGAGAATACAGGGAACAAATGAAAAGTGGAATGAGGTAAGGGAATGACGAGAGTGAATGGGAGTTGACAGTTGAGAATCAAATGTGAAGGTGTTTACACCTAGAAAAATCCAAAAATTTATATTCCAAGTTAATAAAATAAGTCTTTTCTAAGGCCATAGTGCAGTGATATTGGCTCATAGAGGTAAGCAACTTCTTTCTAGAGGTTATCATATCTAATCAAACTGATCCCAAGATCGCATTTTTCTAAAAATTTTATCACTAAATCCGTTATCATGATTGTGAAATTTCAACACTCAACGATGACATCTTCCTCATCAACATTCATAAGACCACCCTGAATAAATTCTTGCAAAAAAATAATAAATTAATGTTCACTCAACTCAATTAAATATCTTATCTCAACTATCATACCGCTACTATCATAATAATAATCACCATAATAAAGTAAAAAAAAAAAACATAGAAAAAAAAAACTATTTTTTCCTTCACATTTCTTTTTCATAACAGTCTTAACAGTCATTCACGTTATGAAACAAGGTGATTCGCGTTATGTTTGTATAATTTTGTAATTATTATTATATTGCTATTATACGTTAAATCTGAATTAAATTTCAAATTAAATAGTTCTCTTTTCTCTCATTTTATTTTTTTTTAAATTAATATGTATAGTTTTTAGTTACTTGACTCTACTTTTAATTTAATACAAAAAAAAAAAAAAAATATGACAAGAAAAATTAAATGAGATGATATCAAAGAATTTTTAATTAATTAATAGCATCATGATAAGAAAAGTAGCAGAATTTAACATTTTTTCATTTAAGCAGCTTAAATTTTCATTGTACAATTTTCTCTCACTCTTTGGCTTTAAATTTAAATTCAAATGAAAAAATTAAAATGAAAATTCATCAAAAAAGGATTAAAAACCCCTTTTATTGTGTTTTATTGTTACACGCATAATTTTATGTTAAAATTTTCATCATTTTTTGAAATCTGATTGTTTACACATTATTTATCATTAATGAGTAATAAATTATGTATATTTTAATACTTTTACATACAATTTATCATCATCATCATGATTGTTGTTTGCATTTGAAATGTGTAGCAAATTGTTACTTGATGATCAAAAAATAATGAAAATATTTACAAAATGTATTAAAATGATGCTTGTATTCATTTGAATTTAAATTCAAGTAATGAAGGTTCTCAAATGAAATTTAAAGTTAATTAACATGAATTGGGTTTCATTTCATTGTGATTTATTACAATTCATGTCTTAAAAATTAAAGTTTCAAGTCAGGAAAATGAAAATTTTTTACTGTGATTTAATTAAAAAACCATTAAAATCACCATGTTCAGTCACATTTTCATTATTCATGAGCAAGTTTGTGGTTCAACTGTACAAATAGTTCATGTCTTTTGTAAAAGTTTTTTGAAATCAGATTCCATTGAAATAATGTTCTTTCATCACTCAACATGTTCAACTCTATAATTAAAAAAGTTGAGGCAGATAGTTTTAATGTTCAAATCAAACATTCATTAAGCTTTTAACCAAATTATTGCATACCAACTACTGACACTAAAGGTACAAATTTGAATGTAAAATAAGAAAATTTGCATTGTGGGACGTCTTCACTCACAATTTATATGCGGGTGTGTGTGTGTGTGTGTGTGTGTGATGAGTAAATTAACAAATTTTATCTACACTTGAACTCAGAATGCATCAAAGGAATATGATACCAGATTTGAGGAGTGTATTGGTGTGTGTGTGCACATATCTAAAATATCATATTATCCTAAAATGCCTTTTAAAACTAAAGAAGAGGATACAAATTACCTAAATAATAAAACTTTTCTCTTTCTGTAGTCCAATGAATGTGTGTGTGCTCTGTGTATGTGAATTAGAAACCAGTATTTTCTGCTTTGATTGTGAGGATAAATTTGTTGCAACCACTTTGTTAGTCTTTTAATAAGGTTGAATAAGTTAAGTAGTGGTGATGGTCCTTGTTTGCTTTGAATATTTGAGACCACATTAGATAGGATCACTTCTTCAAGGAAAATCACTCATAAAATCACTGTCACATCAAATTTCCTCCTTGAAATCAGTCTCGTTAATTAAAAATGAAAACTTTTTTTGTTGTTGCCCTTTCAAATACAAGCAAAATGCATTCAATTTTCAGCATGACATGAATCTGTGAACTTATTTGCATTTTGCTACACTTGACAAAATTTTGAACCACAAAAATTTTAAACAAAAACTTTTTAATATAATCAGGGTAGGACTAATTTGATGCAGTATCTCCGGTAAATTTTTTTAAAAATAAAAGTATAAAATTGTGACAAAAAATCTGAATTGAAGCAAAAAGCAAAGCAAAGTTGCTTTAATTTGAATTTCATTAGAACTGTTTCAAGCAAAAAAAATGTAAATAAATTAAATTAGGAATTAAATTTTTAATTTTTTTTTCTATGTAAGTTAAGTCTTTCATTAAATAAATTTATATTTTTTTTTTTATATGAAAGTTGCACCCCTTTTCCATTTAAAATTTCTTGTTTTTCTCTTATTTCATTTAATGAAATAAAATCATCTCAGCTCAGGTAGGAATGAGAGACAATTTTCATGCAATATTTATTGCTATTTAAATTAAACGTGAAAATTGTTTGCTTATTATCTTTATTTGCTCACGCTTATGAGCGCACACACACACACACACACGCACATACATATAAATAGTCACACATTTTCCGTATCATTATCATCGTTGTTTTTCGTTCCATATAACAATAAATTTGCAATTCAATTTCAATTTAGTGTGAGAAAATAATATTAAAGAGAAGAGTTTTCATTTTAATTTTTTTTTATTTTATATTTTTTGTTTAAATAATATAAGATTATTTCGTTCTTTCATTTTTAAGTGTGTTTTTAGCTCATTTCTTGAAAATGTCGATATTGTGGGCAGTCATGCTGTCCGTCTGTGCTTTAAAATGTTACCAATCATTGAAAAAGTGTCTCCAATTCTTGAAAAATTGTCATTAATCATTAAAAATGGGAAATTCTAACCATTTTGAAAAAAAAAACATTTTTCAAAAACTATCATTTTTAAAAAAACTATCATTTTGAAAATAACTGCCATTTTGAAAATTTTTTTTTTTTTGGAAAAATCGAACATTTTGGGCTTTTGACTGTAGCTCTGCAGCCTAATCCCTTAGCCCAATCCCTTATCCCAATTCTTGAGCCTAATCTCAGAGCTAATGAGTTAAAGTTCATTTTAGTAAACTTCTCCATCTAACAAAATAAATTATCAATTCTTTAAAATTTTTAGCCGTTTTTAACAGTTTTTTAAGGCTTAGGAGGCTCTAGAACCCAATCCATGAGCCCAATCTTAAAATTAATGAGTTTAATGAGGAGTAAAGACCTCCTCTGTCTAATAAAAAAAAAACGGTCAAACAGACAAACCGTCTGTAATAGTGCATTTTTTCTTACGAAATGCACTAAAAAATGACATTAATCATTCAAAAAATGTCACCATTCAATTAAAATGTCGCAAATCAATAAAAAAATGTCGCCTAATCAAAATGACCGACGTTTTCCACTTGAATCCCATTTAAAGATCCTGCAGTTTTCAAACGAAAAAGAAAGTAAATGATCATCCTACTAAAAATTTAAATAAAAACAACAAAACTTAGCAAAATTTTGATGACGAAATGTATTTTTCAATCTTAAAAGCTTTTAAATATAAACTTTTATTGTTATTCTTATGTCGTATCTTCATGAAAACAGAAAATCGTCTTGAAAAATTGAAATTAAATCATAATAAATGGCAATAAAAGGAGATTTGCATAATTAATTTAAGACACACATTTAAAGGAAAATCATCAATTGTCTCAAAATTATTTTGGAACCTCAGCTTTCATATTTCGAAAAATGATCACAATGATAAAAAATTTTAATCAATTTTTTCTTTCTTGATATGAAACGAAAAAAAACTTGACTAAGGAAATTTCATAAAACCAAGATAAAATTTCATCTCATTAATGTTTACATCATCCCTATAAATATGTATTTAATTTATACTTTCATTACACATTTATTTAAATACAGAAAATGATACGACATCACATCATACACGATACATATTTGAGATAAAACTCAAAAAACAATGGCATTATAAAATGATAAAGATTATAATAAACTTTACTTTATTATATTTAAAACATTCGCGATATTTGTTTTTGTGTGTGTGTGTGTGTGTGTGTTTTTCATTATTTACCTTTCAGCTAAAAAGTCTCTTCTAATTCCTTGTTTGTTTACTTTCTTTTTAAAAGATATATAAAATGGGGGCGCGGTCATATGATGATGATGATGAAGATAATCATAAAATGTGGAAAAACAAGTATCACACTCCCTCGTGTTTGTTCATTTTCCTTGAAGGAATTCACAATTTAAGACAGAGAATGTGAAAAGTCAAGTTAGAATCAAGTGGATGCAATTACACAGCATGACTTTCCCCATTTTTTAATCATGATTGTCATCGTTATTGTTGTTTAAATTGTGTAAAAACTCCCCTTTCATAATAAAAATAATAATAATAATAATATTTTTTTGTTTTGAATTTAATGCAACTGTGAGAATTAGCATGTAAATTCATGTACATGGAAAATTCTTATCTTAATAACGAAAAACTTTCGAGACACCAATAATCTTTTAAAAAAAAACAAAGTCATCATCTTGGAGGTCTCTCATGAAATTAAAGTGTTTATAATAAATTCTAATTATTCCATTAAAAATTTAAGAATTCAAAACTTCTAAGACAAAAAAACTTTTCACATTTTTATTGTTGTTTTTGTTTTTTTTTCTTTGTTTTTTGCTTAAGACTGAAATGTTACAATTACCATAAAAACAAACATTAAAGTAATAGTAATGTTTTAAATGTAAATGAATTTTATTGTATTTTATTATTATATGAATGATGGAGTCAACATACATCAATGCAAGTAGGCAAAGCGTTGATAATCGTTGTCGCGACAAAGAACCGCAAATTTTAATGTTTTTAATTCATTAATGAATGAAAATTCTAAGTTTACTTGAAAAAAATGAAAGAAAATAGAATTAATTTTATTTTAGGAATGAAATTACAGACGTTCACTCATTTTTTTTGTTGGTTTTGAGTCTGAGTTTTGTGCTGAAATAAGGTTAAATTTTTTTTGATTCATGAAAATTAAAGGTGTTCTAAAAAAAATTCGAAACAAGTGACAATTTGACAAAAAAAAATCAGAGAATTGGGGCTTGAATACAATTTTTACAGTAAATTTTAGATACATGTAAATTTAAGCAAATTGATTCTCTCAAGGGAGTTAAAAACATGACTAAAAATATCTTTTTTTTTCGTTTTCTTATAATATGAGTCTAAATTTGTATAAAATGGGAAAATATTACTTGAAACGTGATCAGAAAGTGCATTTTAGTGTATTAAATTGAATTTAAGATCGTTTGGATGGAAAAGACGTCATTGTGGGCAGGAAATTCTTACACCTTAAAATTAAGAGTTCGTCTGAGCCTTCACTCTTGATTTGAATGAAGTTAAAAATGTATTTGACTGTTTAAACATATTTGACATATTTGATGTATGGGAAAGATGAAGGTAAGAACTGAACATTTCAGAGTCACAATTAAAGTTTGAGAGCTCTCTACTTCTTAATACGTTAAGACACTTAGTGATTTCAAAAGTGTTTTTGAAATGGCTGCCAGTATTATCAAACATCACTCCTAATAAAATAAGACGAGAGGTCACCGCACGTAAAATCTATAGGAAATTCATTCACCAAGATCAATCATTGCTCTTCTATGAGCTAAACAACCCTCCACGACAACGATTGAAATCAAGAAAGTCAATTTTCCACGAGATGGTCAATAAAGATTTGAACGGAGACGAATTGTGGAAAGCAAACTGGTTTGATGATCCTACACCAAATAACCACCTAATTGAAGATCCAACAGTGAAAGTATCCGGTTTTCCAGAAGACAGTGGACCACAATAAACCGATTCAGAACAGGTCATGCTCGGTGTAATTATCTGATGCACAAATGGCGTTTGAAAGATGACCCTTCTTGCACGTGTGGGTATGCAGAACAAACTATTGCTCACATAATAGAATATTGTGATGAAAGAAAATTTCAAGGTGGACTCGCTGCACTCCACACATGCAGCGCTGAAGCAATTAATTGGATTGAATGTCTTGATATTGTTTTATGAATTGTATAAATTGAAACATACGATAATAATAACTTTACTTGTAAACATCAAGAGAGCCTCAGAGCGTTTTTTTAATTGACATTTAGTGTTAGTTATCAAAAAATTCTGAGAGAGTAAGGGCTCGTAAACACTTCGCTATTTTGAATTTAGTACTCGAGTCCAAAAAATTCCAGTATCACAAAATTGTCCTTTTTGATATAATGAAAAATCCTACAATCTGTAAATGACACAGACAACTGCATAAAGCGCTCTTAAAAGAGTATGTTTCATTAGAACACTATTTAACGTATTTTTTATAATATTTCGTCAGTTACTTACGCTCGAGATGCCTCAGGCTTACTATAGACAATCAAATTACGAGAAAAATTTGCATTGAATAGCAGACTCACCTGAAATGAGAAAAAAAAAATCATTTTAGCATAATAATAATTACTATTATGAATTTAAAGAAAAAAGAGATAATTTTACGTTTAAAAAGATTAATTTAAAGTAAAATCATTGAAAGTATGCAATGTGTTCGTCATCCTAAAAGTATGCAATGAAGACTTAATATATTTGTTACGTCCAAATTTAAGCCTTTCTTTAACAATTACTCTCATTGTAATTCTGTTTTCCTTATAAATACAAATATTCCAACACTTTCCTCCCTTTAATTTATTATTTTATCTGTATTTCATGTTTTTCCTTGCAAAATAATATGCCATTATTTTCTGTTCCAGTTGATGACCAAACACAGACATTTAATGGATGGTTATTTAATTTAATAATAATCATAAATAATTAAATGCATGTGAATTCTAAACAGATTGTGACACATAAGTTATTATTAAAAGGAAAACTTGTTTGCCATATGTTTTGATGAGAGTGAGGGAGACATGCGAAATGGGCTTGAAATGGGATCTCATGAACAGGATTGTTCATCATGATATGTGAGGTGCCTTTTGCTGCGTTGAACTTACAATGTTGAGAAAAAAAATATTCAAACACCTAAGTTAACATCCTGGCTAAGACAAGGGTAATCAACACTCATTTAGGGGTGGAGACATTTTTTAACCCTAATTGGACAAACGTTTGAATGAAGTGTCATCTCTTTCAGAAGTTTGACCTCATCTTTTGGCTGTACAATTGTCTCATAATCTTAACTTAACAGATTCTAAGCAATTTTTAAGGTTTAACTCGATTAGAACTATCAGAGTCCTTCTATCATTGCATCCACCGTCCAAAATGGGTTAAGGTCTAAGAACTTATCTTAAAAGAAAACAAAATATTTCATTGGACATTGAAATTGTGTTCTAATAAATCACTTTCTCATAAATAAATCATGACAATTGTATGGTTTCATATTAATTTAGAGCAAAGTTTTAATGAAAAAACTCTGAATAAATAAATAACTAACTAAATAGGCAACAAGCTTGTTTTATTTTAAATATTATGTCGACTTGAGTCCTTCATCACTTTAACTTACATTACCTTTTTTTTCCTTTGCATAACATTACATTTCATTTCCCTTCAACGTACACACACACACACACACACACACACACACACACACACACACACACAAACACACTCGGATGATGATGAATAATAAACTAAACTACTATTACATTTTGAAAAGAAATGTCCATTTTTTGCTCGATTCTTGTACAAATATGAAAAAAATAATGTTCTGTGTATTAAATTATTATACTCCTCTTTAAAAAAAATAATAATAATAAAAATACAAGGAGAGGAAGAGAGAAGGAAATAAATATTTATTACTCATGTATGTTTATTTTATGTAAATTTTTATTACTTGAGACTTTACTTGTCATGTGCAATTGTGTGTTGAATTTGTTGCTTCACATAACACACACACACACACACACACAAAATCAGCTATAATATTTTTTCTCTGTTGCTCGATTTATTTTTTTCATTGTCGCGTTAGTTGCTAATATAATAAAGTGCTAGATGATTAAATACTTAATAAAATACACATTCGTAGTGAGAAAAAATTTGCTGTGAGTTTCTGTTAAGATTCTTATGTGAAGTTCAAATTTTCAGTCAATTTTCTTCCATTTAAGAAACAAATCTAACTAAAATAATAAACATTTATTAAATGAAATTCCTCTTCTTCGTGTTATGTTTTTTTTTTGCTCTCAACATATTTATTTATATTAACATTCGCTTTCTGTTTTTATTTATAAATTTCATTTCATTTCATTTTAGTGTCGAGACTGTTTTAGTTTTTGTTGTTGTTCATATTAATATTCAATGTTGCTACATTTTTTTGCGTGTGACATACATGGAAATGTTTTTTTTTCAATTTTATTTTTTTTGTTTGGTGTGTGGTGTGATGACGATAGGAAAGAGTTGGATTAAATTAATTTCCAAGTGTCAGTATCATAGATCATGGTAGTTTATTATTTAGTTCCCTGCTCTTATTCGGTTTTTATTTTGTATTTTAGTGCACTTTTTTTATTGCGGGTGTTTTGAAAAGTGTGACATGATACTAACGATGTGTAATTACAAGGGAAATAATTAATCATCGGCTTGATTTTTTTTTTTTTGTATAAATGTGAATGTGAAAAACTTAGTTGAGAGTTAAATAAACGTGTGAACTGGGTTTGAAATGATTAAATGTTTATTGGATCGAAATTTTTCAAATGTAAACTGGATCAAAAGTCATCAAATGTAAACTGAGGTAAAAGTCTTCAAATGTAAACTGAGGCAAAAGTCTTCAAATGTAAACTGGATTGAAAATCACTAATGCAAACTCACTAAAAAGTTTTGAAATGTAAACTGGATTTAAAGTAATCTAATGTAAACTGGATCAAAAGTCATCAAATGCAAGCTGAGGTAAAAGTCTTCAAATGTAAACTGGATCAAAAGTCTTCAAATGTAAACTGGATCAAAAGACTTCAAATGTAAACTGGATCAAAAGTTATCAAATGTAAACTGGATCAAAAGTCATCAAATGTAAACTGGTTGGAAAGTTATCAAATGTAAACTGGATCAAAAGTCTTCAAATGTAAACTGGATTAAAAGTCATCTAATGTAAACTGGATCAAAAGTCATCAAATGATAAAATGGATCAAAAGTCATCAAAGCAAGCTGAGGTAAAAGTCTTCAAATGTAAACTGGATCAAAAGTCATCAAATGTAAACCGAGGCGAAAGTCTTCAAATTTAAACTCGATCAAAATTCATCAAATGTAAACTGAGGCGAAAGTCTTCAAATGTAAACTGGTTGGAAAGTTATCAAATGTAAACTGGATCGAAAGTCATTAAATGTATACTGGATCGAAAGTCATCAAATGTAAACCGAGGCGAAAGTCTTCAAATTTAAACTCGATCAAAATTCATCAAATGTAAACTGAGGCGAAAGTCTTCAAATGTAAACTGGTTGGAAAGTTATCAAATGTAAACTGGATCAAAAGTCTTCAAATGTAAACTGGATTAAAAGTCATCTAATGTAAACTGGATCAAAAGTCATCAAATGTAAAATGGATCGAAAGTCATCAAATATAAACTGGAACGAAAGTCTTCAAATGTAAACTGGATCGAAAGTCTTCAAATGTAAACCGGATCGAAAGTCATCAAATGTTAACTGGGCTCAAGTACTTGAAATGCTTCAAAAACAGTTCAATCACCATAAAAATATCATTAGCCAATACCAATTCAATACCAATACGGAAATGAAAATAATCATAAACATCTAATTTTCTTCAAATAATTTCACAGATTCCAGCAAAACCAAGATAACATTTATATTTTTCAGGAAAAACCAAATAAAATAAAAGATTCTTTTAACATAAACAAATTTATTATGGCCAAGTTACGTGCAATCTTGGTTAAGTTTTTACACTAGTTTGTGTGTGTGTGTGTGTGTGTGGGTATTTTTATTTCTTTAAAAGCATTTCCTTTTCTTTTACTTTTTATGTCATGGAAAATATTCATCTGTCCAGTAATTTGAAATGTTTTGGTAATCAAATTCATACGAAATGTCTGCCAAAATTACTATACATGAATTGATAAAATAATAAAACCATATAACATTAAAGACATCTTAAAAAAAAACTCATCCTTTCATTGTATGTGTATTTGTAAGTTGATAGTAAAAAAAAAAAAAAATAAAACAGACAGTTAATGCTTCTTTTTTTCTTTAGATTTCTACACATTTGTTTTGTGGTCCAGAATATTGAAGTCAAAATATCATAACAAGCCACAACTGAGTATGAAATGTCAGAAGATCATATAAAAGTGATTGCTTTGGGTAGAAAATTTGGGTTTTACCATGTGTGTTTAACGTCAATTTTCTTCTTATTTAATACGATTTTTATTTTTATTTTTATTAAAAGGGAAAACAGTCTTAAATGTGTGGTTAAGTGTGTGATATAAATTTTTTCCCATTTTTTTTTTCTTGTATTTTTATGTATCATCTTGAACTAATTTACAGTTCATCTTGTTATGATTCTTTCTTGACTCGAAATTGTTATTGGGATTGAGTTATATACACAATTTAATCCGACTAATAAAGATAATCTCGTTCAATTTTAACGTGAGCAACAGAATAATGCGATTTTTTTCTCGTTTCATATTTATAGCAAGGATTCCTTTTCATTATTATTTTTTTTTTGTTCGTCTTCTCTCCTTTCTTGCTTGTTGCCAAAGAATTGATAGAGTGTGAAATTGACGCCACATATGGTTGCACATTAGCCACAAGAAGCAAATAATTTTTCACAAGAAGCGCACTTTTTTTTAGTATTTTATGTTTCATAACAAAGTGACAGTGCTCGAACACACACACACACTCAAAACAAAAAGAAGAGATCCAAGTAGCGACATAAAACACAGAAATAAGCCCGTATAATATGACGTTGATGACAATATGTGTGCAATATGTGTCGCTTTATAAAAATTTATATAGCAACAAAAAAATTTAATTTCTTTGGCAACGTTGTTGTCATTTGTTATTACTTGAAAATGTTGCACTAGAATATCGATGTGACACGTTTCTAAGCTCTTTATTTTTAACGTCTTCCAGTGTGTGTAGTGAAAGGGTGGAATAGACACGTTTGTGACAGTCTAGAAAATTAAAAACAATATTTTGTAAGAAAAACGAGGTATGAAATGACAGAAAAAGTGAAATAAAGGATATTTTTTTTAATGTATTGGCAATATTTTAAGTGGATTATTGTCTGATGATATCGAGCTGTCATAAATTGTGAAAAGTGTGCTTTATCCCTTTTCAGCTTAAAACGGTAAAAAATTATTATTAATAACCACATTCAAAATAAAAAACAAAACAATCCTCACTTTAAATGTCGTTACATGATAAATCCGATTGTTTCATGTATTTTTTTTTTAATGCTCTCACTCTCATCTATAAATAAAACATTTCACATGTAAACAAACGATAAATATTTTTTGATTTATTTGAACGCACTATTTTATTTATATTGTCCTTATTTTGTTTATACATTTTTGGTAACAGATCTCACATAAGATGGATTAAATTGTATTAAGCCCCAACCCGAAACCCAGATTAATGTTGTATTGCCTTTTTTTGTTGTTTCTCCCAGCTTACAAAGCTTTGAAGTGGTTGGCTATTAAATTATTATATAATCTGAAAGCATATCACACACACGTGCAATTTCACAACACAAAACAAATAATTTTATGTACACAAAAATTAATCCTTTTGGGAATTGTTTTTAATTTCCTTTTTATTATAAAATTATAATGAAAATCAACTTTCAATCCTTTTTGTTCGCATTAAAATTTTTGGTTTGTCTCATAAACGGAAGAAGAAAGAGAGAGAGATGCTTAAACAGGGTAAATGTAAGGAAAAAACCACTACAAAACCACATATTTTGAACATTAACCTTTTATCTAATCAACAACATTGTTTATATAAAAGCTTGATTTTATTATTATACAAGTTCTTGTGTTACGTTTTGAATGATGAGAATCACGAAGAATTTGCTGAAAAAGGTTTTGGATTTTTTTTTACTAGCGTTAGCTGGGAGAATCTGACATAAATGTGGTAAGAAGTGCTTTTATTACATGCTGGGTAAATTGAAGTCCGTTTGCAGTTCTTTGAAACATCAGGAGCTTCAGTTTTTAGGAGTTTCAATCAACAGCGCTTTACTACTACTTTATGCAAGGTATAATTCCTTATAATTTACGTACAGAGCGCCTTATAATTTTTCCGCTTTCTATACACACACATAAAATTATAAGGAGTAAGAAGCAAGGATTCCCGCCTTATTGGTCATCAATGTGCCAATCGAGGCTCAACATATACTTACTTTTCTGAACAATTGGGGCTAGCAGAGGTTACCGACAGGGTGGTGTATTATCACCCCTCCTATGGTCAGAGTTGCAAGAGTTGGATGATCAAGGTATTAAAGTAATAGGCTATGCAGAAGACGTAGTTATTCTGGTAAGAGGGAATGACATTACAACACCGTCTGATCGGCTACAAACCTCACTACAAATACTCAATACATAAGTAGCTGGTGCAGAGGACATGAACTGATCTGATCGACTTCGATCAGAAGCCCAAATTGGTTTTTTTAGCTGTCGAAATATGTGATAATGCTGCTAAACGGTATGGTTTACATAATTACAAATTGATTGATATTGTTTCTCAAAAAACTGTTAATTGTGACGATCTTTTTATTACGAGAATATTAAGTGTAATACGAGAGAGTTCGATAGCAAGTAGAAGTAATTTTATTTGATGTCACATGTATTTATACTAAAACTATATTTACACATACATTTAAGATTCTTATGATCTAATATTTGTCTCTTTCTCCAACAGAGAAGAAACATACATTGAGTAAGAAAGCATATCCATCACAGCCGATGTTCCCCTTAACTTTTAACTCTAATTCAAGAATGCAAAAAATCTAGATCCAGGTATTCAGGAGTTCAAAAATTAATATCCAAATATTCAAGAGTTCAATGGTAGAGTAGTTCAATATCACCTTAGGTTATGGAAGTTAACAAAAAAAATTGAACATAAACAAAAAACTGTTTTTCTTAGTCAAAGAAGTTCAACACAAGAACCAAAGATTTATTGGATTGATATCAAAGTAGAGTTTTAATTGCAAAAGACGCACATCTATCAACATGAACATGGATCTTAATGAATTATGCGTTAAAAAATATAGGAATTATTTTAAAAATCTAATAACTTTGATGGATATTTTCAGGATATAATCGGATATCACCGCAAAAAATCGAAAGTAAGTTTCACCAATTAGAACCAAACTATAATTAATTTATTCATGGCCATTGGCCAATCAAAAACGGGTGCCGCGGCAAAGACAATAGAATAGAGTATGAAGATGAGCTACAACTCGTATTTGGCAGTTTAGACGATTAAAATCTATTTGAACTGAGTACCTAAAAAGAATGACCGAGCTCAGTCGAATGACGATCAGACTCCATTCCCAAGAAAGCGACCTCTTGAAATTTTGAATTTTTTTTTTAAATTTTGACTTGATTCCCATCACTCACAAAAATATATTTTAATAATAAATTTCAAAGTAGGTAATAAACCAAAAATATGCTCATACATTAAAACATTAAAATTTTCATAGACAAAAGATGTAAAAAGGGAGGTAAATTGAAAAACCACTAAAACTTCCAAAATTTTAACATCATCATCACTCATCTCACGTAATTATTATCATAGTTTACATTAAACATCATACATGAAAGAGTAAATTTAAACACATTTCAGTAGGAAACACAACAATTTTATTTTCTAGGTAACTTTAACCAGCAACCACCTTCCATAAAATTTGTTTACTTGAAGACTTTTAAATTTATTTTTGTTTTGCTCATTTTGACGGCTTTTTCTTTCAATTTAAAATTAAATAAAGTGAAAAAAAATATTTAAACAAAAATAAAAGTTCGTCTTCATTTTTTTTACTTCTTATTTTTCAATTTTCATTTCTCAAACTAATTTCCCAAGTGTATTTACTTTTAACTTTTTACCTAGAGTTCCATTCAAAAAATAAAGAAATAAATTTCAATGTGAAACAATTTTTAAAATTGAATTAAATTAAATTAAATTGAAACTGTTTATACTAGAAAAAGGTAAAAAAAATTGTAATAATTTAAATGCAATTTCATGTCATTTTTTTCGTTAAATTACAGAAATTTCCTTTAAAATTTATTATAATTTATGACAAATAATTGAAATTTAATGATCACGTTTTTTTTCCTTGTAAAATGAAAAGTTTATGCAAATTCCCATTAATTAAAACTTTATTTTTGGACTGCCATCACTCATCAAAATTGAATTTTCTTCAATGTGCTGTTTTTAATGTTCATTTTCCTGCCACATACATTTTGTTCAACAACTAAATTGACAAACTTTATCACTTAAAAATTTTTTTTTTCGTTTAAAATTATTCTCAATTGCTTCCCGTTTCCACTTACGTTAAAAGTCAATAAATTCGATTACAATGACACTGATGATGATGATGATGGTGGTGGTGGTGGTTCTACGATAAAATAAGACATCGATTATAAATTATTCATTTACTTGTGTATGTGGATGTGGCTCAAATTTGAACAAAGCCATTTCATTACTTGAAATTTCGTCTTTTTAACATTTTCTATTGTTAAAACACTTAAAGAAAACTCTCAATGGTACCATATTGTCTTCAATTTATTATTACATCATCGACACTGATTACACTTTGATTTGATTAAATTTAACTATAAACTTTTTCAGAGTGTGTTTGAAATGCATTTTATAGGCAGATTTTCACATAAAAAACAAACTTAAATGATAACTAAGACGACGACGATATCATATCTGTTCAATAAATTTTATCACGATGACAATATTTCAAGAAGTAAAGGAAGTTTTTCTTACGATCGTCTTTTCTCTAGGTTCTGTAACAGAATTATAATAGTTATTTAATCATAATATTTATTATTGAATGATAAAACTTTCTTTACTAGTTTTGTTGTCTTATAATAATGATAATAATTCACAAACTGTTACATAAGTTTTCACGTCATATATGAGAATGAAGTTTATGATGGTATTCTATGAGAGATGAGAAATAGTTTGAACGAAAAATGAACAAAAATACGGTATTGTTATCATAGCAGATGCTTTTAAACTAAATTGAATAAGTGGATTTTATGTTTGAAATTTATGAACAAACTTCTTTTGTTTTGTTTTATTATTTTTGCGTTATTTAATTTTTCTCGCTCTATTGGTTAATGTGTTTTCGTATATGAAAATTATCAGGAAATTTATTGTTTATGGCTTGGATTTGTCAAAACTTATTAAGAGGAAAATGATACATTCTTGAATCAGTCAGTGTTATCCCTCATGAGATGTAAAAGAAAGATATAGGTTTGTTGCCCAGGGATACATTAACGAAGGGAGCAAGGGGGGGGCTCAACTACCTTAAATTGTTCATTTTGCATGAATCGATTATGAAAGCTTCTGAAATTTGCCATTTATACACGTATTCGGTCAATCCCCCTCTAAATAAAATTTGACAGTCTATAAATTTTGACATATATCAAATTGACGTTTGTTTATCTGAAAATTTTCTAGTACAATTTTTCTTTGTTTTGATATTAAAGCTGTTTCACATTCATTAAGGTGTTTGACAATTCAAAGAAATAAGCGACTCTATCATCTGTCTCTTTTTTTTGACAGCTGTAACATAAGGAATTGTCAAATTTCTCCTGCTTATCCATAAGGAAATTTGAAGTGACAAATGAAGTGAATTCTCAAGACCGTATCAGTTTTTAATTAATCAGTTTAATCAGTTTTTGACATTTATCATCTTGACATTTTTCAGATTTTGACATTCATCATTTTTTGACATTTATCAATTTTTGACATTTATCAGTTTTCGACATTTATCAATTTTCGACATTTATCAGATTTTGACATTCATCAATTATTAAGATTTAGCAGTTTTTGATATTCATGAATTTTTAACAGTAAGCAGTTTTTGACTTTCATCAATTGTTGAGATTTAGCAGTTTTTGATATTCATGAATTTTTAACAGTAAGCAGTTTTTGACTTTCATCAATTGTTGACATTTATCAATTTTTGACGTTTATTAGTTTTTAACATTTACCAATTTTTGTAATTTAGCAGTCTATGACATGTGTCAATAAGACATTACCGAGGTTGACATTTGTCATGCCATTGTTCCAAATATCAGTCAGTATTCAGGCTGTCAAATCATAACTCAAATTTTGACATTTCTGACGTATATTTTGACGTTTTACGTGAGTAGACAATGACAGTTGACAGTTTGAAATATCAGTGCAGCTTTTAATTCTAGCAATATGACATATGGCATATTTTCAAATTATATTGACAGTTGTGTGTTTGACATTCACGATTCTGCTGAACTTCTTTTTGAACTTAAAATTTTTTCCGTTAAAATAAACGACTTTTTTCATGCTGTAAATTTAAGCTCCACGTCTGAGTCTAAAATTTTGACTCTACTTTTATCATTTTTTATCCCAATTCATGTTACAAACTCTCAAGTTATTTAATGATTTTTAAATTATATATAAAAAAAAATAATTTAAACTTAGCCTACAGCAACATGTTGCTTATTTTGCGTTTTCCTAATCACATTTTTCATACAATTTTAACTTTTCCTCAATGGTTTTAATAATTTAATACTTTTCATATACCATTGTTTTCTTTTTATATCAACATTAAAATACTGCACCAAAACTTAAAAGAATGATAAAATAATGAAAGTCGTAATACAGAAAGAGATTTCACGTGGATTCATGTGGAAAAATACATT
Source organism: Culicoides sonorensis (assembly GCA_900002565.1). Lineage (NCBI taxonomy): Eukaryota > Metazoa > Arthropoda > Insecta > Diptera > Ceratopogonidae > Culicoides > Culicoides sonorensis. Next base: position 20,142 of record LN483559.1, on the reverse strand, counting down.
TCTTACTTCGTTAAATTTTGCTCTGTGTCCCTTTTTTATATCAAAAAATGTATTTTTTCATTTATTATTTTTTATTATGATTATCATTACGCGAGGCTGTTTTTCCTTATCTGTATAGCTACAGAGCCACATACACGAATGTCCTTCCCACTCTCTATGATTAGATAAATGTTCTTATTTATGAGCTTATCTTTGCTCTTCCTACGCTTCAGTTAACCACTGATTCATGTAATAACAGCCAAAAAGAAGTAAAATAAAATAAAATAAAATAACAAAGACGAAGACGACGAAGTAAGTAAAAAAATCTTTGAAGTATAAAATTGTCCTCAAGAAAATGCATAATGATACTAATTTTCAAGATGAAGAATTATTCAATGTGGAATTGTCTAGAAAAAAAGAAGTATGATAAGAGATTGTGCTGTATCAAAAACATAAGACGACAAAAGGTAATGAGAAAAGAATAAGATGTATAATGGAAAAGCAATTATTTGTCTTTATGAACGCTTTAAGGGGTTTTTCGTATCATGTTTTTTTCTGTGTCCTTTCACAGTACAACTATTATTATTTTTTTTTTGAATAATTTACTTTCAATTCAAGTTTAATTTTTTTTTCTTCTTTTTTTTCTTCATAAATTAAGAAGGACTTCAAAATATTCAGATGAAATTTTTTGTTCAGTAATTACTCGTGTAATAATCATTATCATCTTAAAGACATCAACCGCACATCAGTGACATTATTATCATTCTTTTTTTGCAATATCTTTTTCTTTTCAACATAATACAAGTAAAAACCATGTGCCACGTCAAACATTTACTTAGGCTCCTCTTTTTTCACTTTTAATTATTATTAATAAATAGCCGGGAACAATAATTTCTTTTGTTTATTTTTTTTTAGTAGGAAACTTTTTTAATTACCGCTATCAATTGTTAATTTTGTGGAATAGATATGAAATTTACTTTTTTTTTCCTTGTTCAAGTCATATCGTGACAGCAGAGGCGTAACTAGGGTGTCGCAACTGTCGCACTTGCGACAGGCGCCAACAACCTGAAGGGCGGCAAAATCATAAAAACATTTAATAACTACACTAAAAGGTTTTTTTTTTCAGAAAAAATATTTTCTTTCGGAGAACTTTAAGTTCAATTAATTTTCTATAGTTCTTATCTACGTCAATTTTGAGCGTAATTTATATAATACAAGACTAAAAAGTTATATTTCTTTGAAAACTGTTTTTAAAATCAACAAGTTAGAAATGACAGATATTGGTATGTGTTGGTTAGCATTGTTTAAATATTACATACAGTTCTTTTTTTACAAAAAAAAAACGATTTGTTTGTATGAAAAGGACAAAAATGATGTATGGCAACTTTGTTCAAGATTAACAGGGCAATATTTTTGTAGAAAATATTTATCTCTTTATGCTTTTTATACAGAAATGCAGAGCATTTGTAATCAGAATGATTTTTTATCTCTCTATTCTTTTCATACAGAAATGCGGAGCTGCGAAGCAGCGAAGCATTTGTAATCAGAATGATTTTTTATCTCTCTATGCTCTTCATACAGAAATGCGGAGCTGCGAAGCAGCGGAGTATCTGACATCAAAATGTTTTAAGTTTAATGAAATAATTTTTTTTAAAAAACATTCTGATTACAAATGCTCCACTGCTTCGCAGCTCCGCATTTCTGTATGAAGAGCATAGAGAGATAAAAAATCATTCTGTTATGAAATACAGAGAGATAAAAAATCATTCTGATTACAAATGCTCCGCTGCTTCGCAGCTCCGCATTTCTGTATGAAGAGCATGGAGAGATAAAAAATCATTCTGTAATCAGAATGATTTTTTATCTCTCTGTATTTCATAACAGAATGATTTTTTATCTCTCTATGCTTTTCATACAGAAATGCGGAGCTGCGAAGCAGCGGAGCATTTGTAATCAGAATGTTTTTTAAAAAAAATTATTTCATTAAACTTAAAACATTTTGATGTCAGATACTCCGCTGCTTCGCAGCTCCGCATTTCTGTATGAAGAGCATAGAGAGATAAAAAATCATTCTGTTATGAAATACAGAGAGATAAAAAATCATTCTGATTACAAATGCTCCCCAGTTCCGCATTTCTGTATGAAAGGATAGAGAGATAAAATTATTCTGATTGCCAAATGATAAGGTCTTTTGACTTAGGTTTTAGAAATTCTTGTGTTTTTTTACATGCAGTACATGTTAACATGTATGTCGACATAAAGCATGCATGTACATGCATGGAATTTTACATGTCACATATTGAGAACACTACCTGTATCCCTGTTCATTAAACTTTAAAAATTTTGATATCAAATGAGAACAAAAAAAGTCATCAGAACCTGGTTCATAATCGAATTCTAAATTTAAATTTTTTTTTTGAAAAAAAATTGTCATTGTTGCTTGATTGGGGGGGGCGACAATTTTATTCTTGCGACACATCAAAATAGAGTTAGTTACGCCACTGCGTGACAGCATAATCAGAGAGAGATATACACAGAAAAAGAAACGAGTTAATTATTTTCTTGCAGGTTTGTTTTTTGTTCTCGTATTAAACCGTTTTTATTTTATCGTTGCTTGAGTTTTTTTCCACACAACTGGTCAATTTTCTTATCGTTAAAGATAAAATCGTAATTTTTTTTTAATATAAAAACTTTTGATTGTATTTTTTAATTTTTTACTTGCATTTTAAGCAAGAAGAATTGAAATCAGATGAGTGTGCAGTTTGTGACAGACACTGCAAAAAAAAAATTACAGTATTTTTTCTCTCACTCTTAGTTGATGAGTTTTCCAAACAAATGAAAAATGTTCATTATTCACTATTCATTAATTCGTTAAACATTATTGCTCCTTTATAAATCAGCGAGTTTTGTATAATACTGGAATGGCCTCGAGGTGGACGTAAGTTTCTATTATTTCTCAATGTGTACGGTTGAGACTCACTAACAGTCGTGATAAATTCAGTCAAGTACTTTGGAAGCAATCCTTTTCTTGATTTGTATAACATTAAGAGCACGTTAAAGTATATTCTTTGTTTAAAGCTCATAAGTTGTGTTTCAGAAAGCATACTGCTGATACTCGTGTATCTATTTTTACTCAGTATGATTCTCAAAGCTTGGTTTTGCAGTTTTTGTAGGTCAGCTAAATCAGTGTCATTCGCCAAGGATAGTATAGTGCTACAGAAATCAATATGAGGCACAATCATTGATTTATATAATAGAATTCGTGTTTTCTTATCAAATTTAGATTTAGTTTCTTCTCAAAAAATTAATTTTACTCGATATTTTTTTGTCACATATTTTAAGTTGTTTTTGAATGTAAGAGAGCTATCTATTTCTATTAACTCATTGTTTATTTTTATTGCTCATTCCATTTGTTCATTTTTAGGAAAACACATAGCTTTTGTTTTTGTAACATCAAGTTTTAAACGACTTGAACTTAAATAATTTTTTATATTTTCGAGATCTTGATTAAATCACGTAATTGCTGAGTTAAAATAACACACATAACGATATCATTAACAAACAGGATAAAGGGATCCCTCGAGGGATCCCCTCAATTAATATTCCACTTGAAAGGTCAGTCTTAAATCTCGTGTATTGCTTTCTTCTGTGATCCAAGTAAACCATTTAAGAACTGTACCTCTGATTCCTAGGCCTTCCAGCTCGGCTATTAAGAGATCAGGCATCACAGTCTCAAACGCTCGCTTCAGGTCGAGATAAACAACTACAACAACTTTTTTTTATCTCTTTCAATTTTTGTAAGATTTCAATATTTCGGTATACATAAACTGTCATCAGTTATATTTCAGCGTTTTTGCTTTCTCTCAACTCAAAGCCAGTGGGAAAGTATCATGCTGGTTTAGGGTTGAGAGTGCAAAAAGTAGAAAAACTGAATCATCAAACTGATGGGAAAGCTTGTTCCCACTGATTGATTGAGTTGATTTTACCAGTAAAAGGGGGAGGATTCAGCGCTCCTTACTGTCTTATTATTATGCACAAGAAAAATACTAAGTTAATCTTAACAAACCAAGGTTTTTGAAGCCCTAACTTAGAAATGACATTTTAAGTCCCGGTTAAATCTTCACACTCACATTTCTTAATTAAATTTCTTACTCTTTTACTTTTATCTTCAAACTTATCATTTTATAATTTTCATCAAACTTGAATCATTTCATTTTTTTTCATTTACAATTCAACCAAGTAATTTTATATCATTTCACTTATCCGAAATTGATTGAACTTTTAGAAAAATAAACAATATGCGATATTAAAATATTTATATTTGAAAATCAAATCCATTGATTGCCTTCTTCAAAATTCATATTCATACATTTAAAACATACATTAATGTGATTGTATTTGAATAAAAGATGGATGTGGAGCTATTGTAGTTGAGCGTTTATTTGTATTGTTCTGAATTATTCAAAGAAAATGGCACTGTGAGTGGTTTAGAGAAATTTTGATCATTTTGAATTTAATCATCCAAAATCAGACTACATTTTTGTCTCAATATTGTGAATTCACTGTCATTTCAAATAATTCTGAGAAACTTCTACTAATTTAATGTCATTTTCAGAAAAAATTGGGGCAAGACGGCGCTGCGAGCAAATTCGAATACTTTCAAATTTTAAAAAATGCGAAATTTTACTTTCAACTCATCCTGTCAATACCCACTAAAGATGGCTAAAAATGGCCGAGTGTAACTTCGATTCATTGCACTAAGGGGTGCTTTACAACTCACATTTTTCAGTGTTATTATATCATGTTAAAAGTTTCCCAACTAAAATCAAGAATAAAAGTAATAAAATATCTGATGATATTAAAAATGGAGAAATTGATGAAATTTCATACATTCATAAAAGTGTACATTTAACAATATAATGTCGAATAACAATGATGATAACATTTTTCAAATATTTATATTCCGATAGAGAAACTTTATTCATATAAATGATGAAAATCGCGAATGAAAATTACATGATAAAACTTTGATAGCTCTCAATATTTGAATATGTTGTTCACATATTGACGGATCGCGTAATGCTGATATGTCGTATTTTTTTATTTGTGTTCAAGTGATGCGAACAATAACTTGTGTAAATAATGTGATTTTATCATGATTTTTAGTCTAAGTGAAAATTAAAGTGATAAGAGTTATTTTTTTGAATTGAAATGGATTCTATTCATATTTAGCCTGAAAGAATAAGCCAATAAAATAAAATTTATCTCATCAATATTCATATATTCATGGAAAAAACTTGAATATTCAACTTTTAATGCTTAGAGACTTCAAATCATCCATATTCATATGACTCTAACGTTAAAAAAAAGAATAGTAAAGTTTTAGTCACAATCAAAAATATTTTTCATGATTATTCAATTCATAGAATTTTCGTATAATAATATTTTTTTTTTGTATTTTATTTTTTTAAAAAAGTTTGATATTCCCAATGGTCTCTCAATGCATTTCATTTAATGTCTTCATATTCATTTTACGATTTTCCTGATTTTCTTTCACATGTACAAGGAATATAACTGAAATATTGAGCTAAAACGCATATATACACGATTTAAAGAACTATAATAATCATAATAATCAATGTTCGTCCAATCATAGAAATAAAAAAAAAAATCTGAAATAAGTTTTCATAAGTTTTATGACGATTTCAAGGGATGGTCAAGTATTATCATAACGCTCATAATGAAGGTTATGACATTTTTATAGCTCTTGACTCCTTTTCTTCAAGTTTATCATCAAAAAGATGAAAATTCCAGATTTTCGTCACAATTAAATCAAAAATATTCCCATAACGAACTGTTTTGAATTTTTATCACGTTACGTAATCCATTTGAAATCTCATTGCAAATAACGTAAAAAATATGAAATACTTGAAAATCAATGTACTGTTAAAAAATTGTTCATAATCAACAATATGAATACCACTTCATCAAGAAATGTGGCGTTGCTAAAGCCAGACTTGTTGAGAAAAAGTTAAAAAAAAATGTATATATAAATTTTGTAAGCAACCATATTTTCTTTTTATATTTTTCATTTTTACTTATTTTTCCATTGCAGAAATGATGTGGTTTAATAAAGTATAAATCCAAATGAAACGTAAATATAACATGAATGGACATGATTTTGGATTGGTTTACAGAATAAATGAAAATAAAATCTGGATGTTTTTTAGGATTTATTTTATTGCAAGATTTGTAAATCAATGAGTTGAATCGTTCAATTCAATAACGGAAAAAATTGTGAGGTAAGACATTTACGTGGATGGAAATGATGGAGCTCTTAAATTTGTAAGTTTGACTTCTCAGAAGGACTTAGACAGTCAAAAAAGTTCATACCTAAACGAATAGATGAACTACTAAACTTGACTGAGGAGCAAATTAGGTGGATCATCGGAATATTTACTGGAGAGATGACGGCATATGCAGATACTGTCTAGAGGATCAAGAAACTACGGAGCATTTACTGTAACTGTAACGCTCTTATTCAGAGAAGGAAACAAACCCTTAAGGAACATGACATTAATCGATATAAGCTATCAAAAATTTATGAGTTTCTAGACAAAATTGGAATAGTGAATGAAACTGAATAGATGAGGTTGTCAGCCTGGTAGCTTACAACCCTTGGGCATTCCTCGATTTATATTGAGATGACCACAATAGGACTCTTTGAGACCGCGGTGGTTCCCTTGTAAAAGGTTAGGTTAGGTTAGGTTAGACCTGTTCAAAGTTCACAAGTGAAAATTTTGATTTCTGACAAAATCTCAATCTGTCCGTAGTAAAAGTTCCTCGATTTTGTGTCACATCGTGTTGCTGGTACTGTACAGCTCTACAGACCTTAAATACAAATTGATTGAACTTATACTAATACTAAATGATGTAAAACAGGCTTAAACGCACTTAAACTGAATTAAAACTGACCTAAACGAGTTTAAACTGGCTTAATCGAGCTAAAGCTGACTTAAATGTTCTAAAACTGACTTAAATGAGCTAAAATTGACTCGAAAGAGTTAAAATCGACTAAAACAGGCTAAAGCACTGACAGTAATTTATTGATATTTTAAGCCAGGCCTAGTGGGCTTCTTTCTTTAGTTGTTTCTCTAGATTTGGTTCTTTCTTCATCAGATATGATAATAATGAGTATGCACAATGGACCCGTCTGTAGGCCTGAGTTATGGTTCTCTTCTGAGTCTGCATTAAAAATCTGATCTATACTGATACTAAGATCATGTAAACCGGGAAATTCGATCAACTATTAATTGTGTTCAGACTCTGCTCTTTCAACGTGACCAAATATCTCAAAAAATGAGAAATGAAATGGAACATGGATACCCACTTCAGCCCATTTGCAAAATAAACATGAAACTCTACTTTTACCATTCACAGTACAAAAATAAACATATTTCCATTTAAATTTCAACGATAAAATAACACACACATGTACTGACAGTAAATTTACTCGCTTAAGGATATTATTTAGTTTTCATTCATTCATGCGGTTTTTCATTTACTTGCATGTTTTTAAATATATTTCAAATAATACATAAGGCGTTTTTTTTTACATTCATGATACGAATTAGTAAAAAGTGGTGCTGGGAACTTGTGCAATATGTGTCTTAAAAATGTCATGTTGCTGGAAAATTGTCATACATAGCAAAGAAACAGAGAAAACTGCAAATTATTTCTTGTGTTTTATGCATGGTGTATAGAAAATATTAACGGAAATATGTGTATTTATATAATAAAAAGGGGGGACACCAAAAACATTATTCATGTGTGAAATTTGATGTAATTGGAATATAAAACAGCACATGTCGAGTTTATAATAGGATGGTATTAATAATCGCCTTGTGTTTGTATGTGTTGCATGGTTTTGAAATAATAGAGAGATACAATTTTGCATGCATTATTTATATATTTAAATTCATGTCATCTATTTATAAGCAAAAATTTTACATATACAATACATTCAAATTTATATGACATTTGACATGAATTTATGAGAAAATGGGAAATTTCCCCCCTTTTCACTAGACAAATAATCTAATTTTTTCATCATGATTCATGTCTTTTGTTTAATATTTATTAGCTTAACTCCCTCACCTTTATCCGTGTATTTACTTTCATGTAAAAGTCAGTGAATGACCCTCAATAAAAATTAGTATCATTGCATGTTTGTAGCATGAAAAATGCTCTCGATTAACACTGAATTTAAGTTACCCTTTAATCGGAAGGGGGCTAACAAAAATTTCATTTTAATATTGCATTTAAGGAATTTATCATCATCACAAGCACATTTCACACAACATATTGTTTGATATGAATTTTGATCAGATCAAGATTGATTTGAATATTGCGTTTTTTTTAAAGTGAGTGGTATGTGTGTGAGTGTTAGGGTATTTGAATTATAAAATGTTATCGCCATTCCTTTGTGACACATTTCCAATTTAAATGTCAAGTGTCCCCACATTTTTCAAGAGTTTAATAAAATCCAGTATTAACATTTTTTGAGTGAGTATGAATGATAATATGAAAAAAAATATAAATGAAATGGATTATCATTTTTATTCAAAGGTATGGAAATCGAATTTTTAATCGAATCGTTAATTTTTTTTTTTCAGGGAAATGCTGCAATAACTTTTCAATGAAATGTGGGTTGGTGTATCATGGCCACATCGAAAGTTGTGTTATATTAGTCCGAATTCTGCCACACAACCAAAAACCATGAAGAACTGCCACTTGATAGGCGACTTATCACGAATGGATGGAAAGCTATTGTAAGCCGAGAATCAGGGGAACACATGAAAAGTGGAATAAGGGAAGGGAATGACAAGTGTGTATGGCGTGGTCAGTGATCAATCAAATGTGAAGGTGTTAACATCTAAGGAAAATAACCCAAAACTTGATAAAAATAATTTTACATTCAATTTAATAAAGCTTAACCGTGACTTTATATAGAAAAATTCTTAACTTAGCGTAGCTCAAACCTTCGTATACATGCATACACCTCGTACAAGTTTTAACTAGTACTAAATTTTATGTTGTGTGGATGCATACGACGATTTAGCTACGCTAATTTAAAAATTTATCTATATAAAGTACCCGCAAGTCTTTCTTTTGCATAAAAGAGGCCATAAGGCTAGGATATTAAGCCAGAGAGGTAAGCTAATTCTTTCTGGAAGTAGAATAACCCTCATACTACATCTCAGTGACACTTTTCAGAAACCATTTAAACGGTCGTTGTGGTATGAGTCGATATAGAGCGAGATGATTCGATGGCGTCTAAGCACCAGATGTCATACTTGGGACCTTCTCTCTTCAATAAATTGCCAATTGAGATGAGGAGAATCAATGATACTCGACCTTTTGTCAGAAAGTTGAAAGAATTTTTGTGGAAACCCAAGAATTTGAATTGAGTAATCATTTAACTTTGTACTCTTCACAGGAGCCACTTCTGAGTTAGCCTCTGGTTGTCGGATTTGTGCAAAATCAGTATGAATTGGGTGTCTGCCCCAACTAGAGGAGGTTGTGGAATTTCTAGATGAACTGGCTAATTGTAATACTTTTAGTCTTTTGTCGGTACTTACCTTGTCTTGCTATGTGCATCTTTGGATGTATGGGGTTGACATTTGTTAGGAGCCTGTTTTATGCCAAGTATAGCTAATAATGACGATGGTGGAAAATTGCTGATTTGGCTGAATTTCATCGACATCCATGAACAGTAGTTGCTCTCACTGGTTTCGGCCTGAGAGTGTAATAACCACGTTTATGGAAGCGATTCCCAACTACATGCAATAATTTAAAAATATGGGACTAACAACAGTCCCCTTTGTGTCACGTTGGATCAATTCAAGTTAAACATAATCAAAAATAATCAAATTAAACTCAAAGCATCACTAAATCGGTCATGTCATGTCAGTGCCAATCAATCACACATTTTTCATTGCAAACTAAATAAAAAAATTCCAGTTTTACACCCAAATCAAAGTGACAACAAAAAAAAAGAAGATAAAACAGTGAAAAATTCCAAACTGACCAAATTAAATATAATTTTTTTTCAATTCAACTTCCGAATCATCATACTGGATATGGGTGTGTGCTAATCAACAGAAGAAAAAAAATTTGCAAATTCATAACATACCAAAATCCCAATCAATTTTAACATAAAATAATACAAAAAGTTTAATTTCACAGGTCTCTACGATTTTGTACTCAATTTATATGTGTGTGTATAAAGTGAAAATTTTTGGACAAGTGTGTGATTGTCAAATGTTCGCTACTCAATTAAAAAATGTGTCCTCTGCACTCGACAATCGACATTTAATTTAATTATTGGATGAAATTTTAAATTTAAAATAAAAAAAAAACTATTTTATTCACATACATTTTTTTCCTTCTTCAATTTACGCTCGAATGATTTAAAATAAAAATAAAATCGGTTAAAAGTGAGTGAACAAAATTTTATGTTTTTTTTCTAGAATGGAAATCGAATGAATATTTAAACACTAAATGAAACGGGATTGAGTGACAAGCATACGTGAAAATCAAAATGAAAGGAAATCAATATACATTGAATCGACAGTTAAATTTTCTTCGTTTTCTGTGAATTGTGAAAGGAACGTTGATGAGAAAAGAAAAAGAAGAAGAAAAAAAATATGCAATGAAATGCAAAATGTGGCTACTTTCTTTCACTTGATTTTACGTTCATGGTATCACGATTTGGTATGAAAAAGTACGTGATTTTCTTTCATTTTAATTTTACTTTGATCAATTTTGCATGTTTTAAGATAAAAAAAATATTCCTTTTATCTTTTAAGATCACTTGAAATGATTTCCAAATCTTTTAATCACAAATCAAAAATGAAACGATACCATGAAATTGCCAAGACAAACAAAAAACTATTAAATAATGACCATACACTGAGTTTTCATATTCCTAAATTCTCATAAATACATTTTTCTCGTCTATTTGTAATTAGTGTTCTTCACATGATGTGTGTGTGTGTGTGTATATTAGTTTGGTAAACATTTAATAAATTTAAAAGCCATTTAGGATGTTTTAATATCCTTTTCGCATTTTTCCCCTGAGCCTCATATCCATTCACAATGATTATTATTATTTTATAATAGAGAGAGAAAAAGGATTTAAACTCATATATTTGGCATGGTCGATTGAGTTTTCTAATTATTATTATTATTATTTTTAGTAGCACACACACACAAACTCACACAAATTGAAACACACACGAGAGACTAACTAGGAGTAAAAAATAATATTCATCCCAATTCACTTTGTATTTGTAAGCTTAAGGGCAGAAAAAGCAACAGGAAAATTGGTTTTTCACTCTATCTCTCATATTTTCAACAGTTTTTTTTTGTATTTTAGTAAAAACTGAAAATTGTTGAATGAAAGTCGTTGATGTTGAAATAGAACACAAAATAAACACTGTAAAATTAATTACAAACATTCAGAATCGAGGCATGTTATGTGTTGAAAGATGAAAAAGTAAGTGTTAAAGGGAAATTTAGCAAACTACATATAAAATAATTTTTTTTATGTATACTTTAGAAATAGGTTTCAGTCTTATATAAATTTTCAACGTAAACGCAGTAAAAACATTGTTTGAGGCATTAAAATATTTGTATAAAAATGTTGGATAGTAAAAAAAATAAAAAGGAATTCAAACTTGAAAATTATAGAAGCGAGGAAAGGAAAATGTAAACTATTTGTTGATTTCACTGTTATACGTCCGTTTATCTGTCTATTTATTTAACAAATGTTTGCATTTTATTGTTTATTTTTCTAATCCGATGGTTTTTAAATGCATTTTTTGGATTTAATAAAATCGCTTAAAATTAAATGAGAGTTTAAATTAAATTTTTCTTAAAAGTTTTAGGCATAGTTTGGATCAGTGTTGGACTGGCCAAACGGGCAATCTGGTAAATGCCACAAAGGCTGCAGTCGATCGTCTTGTAAATGTTAAGTTTAGTGTAAATTTTAAAGAAAATCATACAGAATGCCATAATTTTCAATCCGTTCCTGGTATGGATCAATAAAAAATTCATATGCTTCATTTACGCAAATTTGAAAAGATAAGTTTTAAAAAATTTCTTTCTTTTTTCTTTTTATATTCAGGTTCATTGATTGTCCCAACCTTACATACATGATTTTGAATACGTTTGTGGGAAATAGGAAAAAAATTAAAGGACTAGCAAAAAACTTTTAAAAATTGTCTGGAGAATTGAAGAATTTATAATCCAATTTGAATGAATAAAAATAGCAGTACTGAAGTTTTCAACGACATTTACAACTTCAAAGAATTTGAAAAAAAAAGTTTTTCTGCATTGACTTCAGTTTTAATCTAATTTATCATCGAATGTGGAAGTTACAAAAAAATTAAAACGTGATCGTGAACGATATTGGAAAAGTCAAATTGATGAATTAGCATCAGGACTCTCAAAGAGAAAAATAAGTTGAAACAAGATCTTCTCAAAAACATCTACTACATTCTGATCAACAGCAAAATTCAATTTATGCTTAATGTCTTTGATTGTGCTGTTTTTTTGTCGAAAATCCTTTTTTTTTGCATGAAAACGTGTAAAATGGTATATGGAAAGTTTATTCTCAAAACAATTATCTACAACTTTCAAGAATAAACATTATACGTATTTTATACAAAACCATAACTTTTAGTGCATTTTGTATTCAAGAACACACAAAAATCGTATTTTTTGCTGTTTTTAGATGAAAAATCGCTTTCTTTCTATGAAAAGGTATAAAGTGATGTATGAAAAGTTTGTTCAGTTGAATATTGGCTACAACTTTGTAGAACATATTAGGTACCTATCTCGTACAAAACATAAAGTGTTTGAGCCTTATCAAATATCACTATTTTGTTCATTGAGCTTAAATTTGCAGGTAATCACAATATTTATGATAACTCCTCAAAACTTGTACTTTAGATTTGAATGTAAATATATTCGGACTCCGGGTAGTCTAAGGACTCGAAAAAACATAAGTTTGAGACTGCCGCATTTTTTTTGATGCAAAATCGATTTTCAAAGACGTGAAAACATGTTTAAGAAGAATTGAAGTACTCCCGAATCGTGCAGTAAAGACTGTATGCAATTTGCAAATGAGATCAAATACTGTTGCTCTGTATAAAGATGAATCTAAAAGAATTTTACCACTCACGCTTCATTTAACCCATTAACCGCCCCTGGTCGATTTTTCGACCAGTAACTTTGGAGCTGGATTTCTCCTAGAAGTTTTTAAAATATTTTCTTCAAATTTTCAATATAGATAATTAGATATGTTTAAAAGATGTCGGACCAGTTATTTTCATTTTTTCAATTATCATAAGAAAATTATAAGCAGAAATGAGACGAAAAGTCATGTTATTTTTCTCTCTTCGTACAACATTTCTGTACGGTACGTATTTCTGTGAGATTATACGAAACTTTCAACCGGCTCTCCTGTAAAATTTTTGTATGAAACTCAAAATTTTAATCGGAACGAAAAGTGATCACTGTTACGCAAAGAATAAATCCTAGAAGAAAGTTTTGCTCTAAACTCAATATCTCTAGGAGTGGCGGTTAATGGGTTAAACAAACTAGCTCACTTTGCTTATCTGTCAGTTAACTCAATGATAAAATTAACAGTGAACTTTGAAGATAGTCAAGGATATCGTTTTTTTGGATTTTATATCTTTTTTTTTTAGTTAGTTGGCCATTTGACTACGTCGACCATCAATACCGGCATTTTCAAGAAATGTGCTAAAAATTTAAGGTCGTTGAAACTTTCAGAGCAATAATTATCCTTTAAAATATTAAGATTCTTTTCATTAAACTTGTGGTAATGTTCAATGAGTTAAATTTGATGCGTAATCTTCTTGAAAATCAAATATTCTTTTAAACATAAATTTTTAATTTAGTTTTCCAACAATAAAATGCAATTTTTCATTCTTTCGTTCTTATCATTTATTTTATTCATAATCCAATCTAATTTTCATTTTATTTTTCTTTTATTTTTTGAAGATTTCTACAAGTTACAATATGTGTCAGACCACATAATTTTAACAAGGGTTCTGTTTTTAAAAAGAAAAAAAAAATTGTACGTTGCTACTCCAATTAATTTGAGAGAAAGAAAAAAAAAGAAATACATGAAAATAATAATAATGATAAGAAGAAACTTTGTTGGCACATACATAAATAATTTTTTTTGTACTCATCTTGAATTTTTTTTTCTTCTGTGTGTATGTGCTTTTGATGATGAAAATAATCCAATTTAATCTGGTACAAAGGGTAGTTCAGTGTTTCAGATGAGAAAAAAGAAATTTTATTTATTTAATGTAATTGCACTGAAAAAAGCTCCTTTTGATTTTTTTTTATTTGGTCTGTTAACATAAAAAAGAATGAAATGGAACAAAAAATGTTAAAATTATATGTTGAGGTATGTAATATTTTTTCATTTTCATTCGAAAATAACCAAAAAAAAAAACAAAAGAATAAGAGATTCAGACCACATTCGTATTTTTTTTCTTTTAAGGATCAGATTTCTGTTAATGTTTGTCTAAATTTACTTTTATTTTTTTTATTTTATCATTCATTTTCTAAAAAAAAACTTTCACTTAATTTTTCCGAGAACAGAGCACAAAAATGTGTTTTTGCTGTGATTTAAATGTTTTAATGAAAATAATTCATTTTAATTAAATTGAACATACCGCAACATTTTCATTCAATTGTTGGATTCAATGGAAATTTATTAATAAATAAAATATTCTGTTTAAATTCAAACGACTGCGTTTTGTCTTGTCTTGTTCTAATTATTCACATGTCATACATCTGCTAATTGCGAATTAAATTATGTTCAGCCCCATAATTTGTGACATCAAAAAAATAAGATAAATAGAAGAATAAACAAGAAAAAAATGTGTTTTATAATTAACTTTGTAAATATTATTAATTCTGATAAATTTAGACAGAATTATTAATAAAAAGATTAGCACCACATTTAAAATTATTATTATTAAGAATACAAACTGCTTGTCTCTCTATGTTTTTTTTTTGTTAAAATTTTTTATTCAACTAAACATAGAATAAATAATGAGATGTGAATTTCATGCATAAACATGGCACAGATGTTAAATTTCAGTTATGGTTGGATCTGAGAATTGTCTCAAAGTGAAAAAATTTAATGTAATGAGAAACAAGTCTGTAACAAGACACACATTTTAAGTCTGTGCTGTGATAATTTTTCAATGAGATTAAAGTGAGACGTTGATACAACTTTAGATAGGCTTAAACGCGGATCAGACAACTGATCAGATTGAACCGTACTGAGCTCAGAGTTATAGTTGGTATGTTCACTGGTAATTGTACTCTAGACTATCACTTTAGTCATTTTGACTCAAGAGATCCAATGAGCAAATGCTGCTCTGAACAACAGGAGACTGCTGCACATCTGCTTTGTGCATGTCCCAAGCATGCCAGACTGCGTGGTATCACGCTGGGTGAATACTTTCCTAGTATCGATTCCATCATAAAAGTAAAGGTGTCTGCTCGCTTAGCTTCCTGAGAAGGTGTGGTCACTTTCCTGAACTGAACCAGGTTTAGTGGACTTTTTTCTTTAGTTGTTTCTCTGGACTTGGTTCCTTCCTCATCAGATATGATGATAATGGGTATACACTGAGACCGCCCTAGAAACCTGATATAATCTGAGCCTGTGTCTTACGGTATGCTCGGGGTAATGATTAGCATCTTGGACTAGCAATTTCAAGGTTGGCAACTTCATTCTTGTTTGGATCTTGAATTCAAGAATTCAAACTTTTAGGTTCTGTATTCGATTGATCTTGGTATGAATCTTAAGATGGGTTTTGTTTCAAGAGATCTATGTTTAAATGTTATTGAGGAAGATCAAATATCTCAATGAAGATGATCTAAGAGATTAGTGGCCTTTAAACAGTCAAGAAAGAGTTTTCTATGACACAATCAAGAAACAGGCTTAATCGGTTAAAAAATTATACAAGAACGAATAATTTCAATTCACGTCCTTTAAAGCTTTCAAATTTTGTATACAAAGCCTCACATTTTTTTAATAATTTTTAATTTCAACCTAATTATTTTCCCAAGTGTAAAAACTCATTATAAAAGAAAAAAAAGGGTTTTGATTTTCCATTTTATAATCCTTAACCTTTCCTTTTTAACGGAAAACAAAATCCTCTTTACACAAAATTATCATGATTTCATTTAAACATAACGGTCATGATGCTATTTTATCGTAACCGATTGTTGAATGTTGTTTAAGATATGATTATTAGTATTAATACTCACCATAAGACAATCAGTTCCTTGTAAGCATGTGAAATCGTCAGCTGCATGCTATAAAGAAAAAAAAGGAAAAAGGGATTGTTAGTCTTTCATTACTTTTTTTTGCCTTGAAATGTTTTTTGCTTTTGTTTTCTTTTTCCGGTTAAAAAGAAGACAAACTTTAATTAAACGATCATTGTCGATAATAATGAGAGGCGTTGAAAAAGTTTTTCCTTTCGATATCCCATATAAAGAATGGTCAATTTACTTTTGATGTGTTCATAAATTTCCTTGAATTCAATTCCAAATTAAAATAAAAGAACTCGATAAAAATTGGAATTTCGACACAATTTCTCATTTCATCTTGACACTTGATACTTTTCAAGCTCCATACAAATAACATGAATGATGTACTAATAGTATTAATATCAAAAAACATAAAAATAAACAAAATCATCAAAATACAATTCATCATCTTTACCACACACGCACATGCACAAATTTCAAATTCTCTCACATCAACTTTTTTCAACTCAATATCGAATCTGGTGTTAACAATGTTTTTGCTTGTATTTTTATTGTAAATATGTATTATTATTATTATTAAAATTATAATAAATCGTTTTGTTATTGTTTGTTCTTGAAAGAATAATAATAAAAAAAAAATTTTTTTACACCAACAAAGAGACAACCGCATCCTTGACTTAAATTTGTTAATAAATAATTTTCTGTTTATTTTTAACACAAGACAAGAAAAAAGTCAAATAAGAAGAAAAACACTAAAGAGGACAAAAAATCAGGAGATCAAGAAACAAAATTTGATCTTTAAAGAGTACTTTAACATGTCTCAAGTGTAAGTTCAAGTGATTAAAATAAATATTTAGATTTTGAATATATGATGAAATTAAGGATTAATTCATTTCATGTTGAGAGATGTGATGTGAATTCCCTTATGAAAGTTAAAAATAAAATGTGAAAATGATGAGAAAATGTCAAAATTTATTGTTTCATGGAGATTGTGAGATTATGAGAAAGAAAAATCGAAGTACAATAAACGTATTTCCCTTATCTCATTAATACAATTCCCTGAATTAATCTTATCAAGATTGTTTGATTTCATGGAGTTTTTTTTTACATGAAGATGGATTTCCAAAAAAAAACTTGAATGACATATCACTGAAAGTCCATTTCAAACTAATGAAAGCCATGATTTAGGATACTTAGACAAAAAAACGTGGAAATAAGTTTTTTTATGGATGAAAAGCATTTGATGACGATCGTGTCATGTTTATTGCTCTTCATTTAATGTTGAATGTTGATTATGCGCTATAAAGGCAAATATGAAATTTAATCATCAAGGTTGAGAAACTAAATTATGCCCGGTTTCACATTATGCAAATTTTAAGGGTAAAGGTCTCTTGTTCATGAATATCTAATGTTCAATGAACTCACTGAAACCAAATTTCTAGGGCGGTCTCAGAAGAGAACTAGCATTCAGACTTACAGACGGGTCCATTATGCAAACCCATTATTATCATATCTGATGAAAGAGGAACCAAATCTAGAGAAACAACTAAAGTAATAAAAAGTCCACTAGACCTAGTTCAGTTCAGGAAAGTGAGCACACCTTCTCAGAAAGCTAAGCAGGACAGACGCCTTCACTCTTATGATGGAATCAATACTGGGTAAGTACTCACCCAGCGTGACTCTACACAATCTGATATGCTTGGGAAGCAGATGTGCCTCAGTCTTCTTTTGTTCAAAGCAGCATTTGCACATTGAATCTCTTGAGTCAAAATGGCTGAGATGGTAGTCTAGAGTACAATGACCACTGAACATACCAAAACACTTAATCGCAATTTTTTTCTTCCAGAGTAAAACGTATAGTTTTACACCCACACAAAATAAAGTGATAAAAACTTGTAACGAAAAGCCAAAAAATTAAAAGCTCCATTTCATTTGATTCCATTCTCATAATGCTTAACATCATTTTTCAAGACAAACAAAAGCAGAAAAGTTCAAACAATAACAAAACAATAAGAAAAAACATTCATCATCTCTCCTGAAAATGATACACATTCACATACGTACACACACATACACATGTACGTACACACGGTGAAAACGACATGTTTATTCACACATATCACGTTTTTCATTTCAGAAACTTCGCTTTTATTTTCTCATTTTTCATTTTATATTATATCGAGGTAGTTTGTCTATATCTTGTCTTTTCCTTTATTTTTAAAAGCATGTTTGAAAGACTGCTTGTACCTTTTATTTTTTTATTTACTTTCTCAAAAAAATCATTTTATTTTATATATATTTTTTTATATTTACACAATAAGCTTCATCACAACAAGTTTTTAAGATGGCACGTCAGTCACTATTAGAAGTGTTTGACTATTGTTTATGGAAGAGGTCCTTTAACTGTAAAGTTATACATGAGTAATGTGATAAATATTATTTTTCCATGTTTTTTATTTGTTCTGACTTCTGGTACATTGCATGAAAAGGTGAGATCACTACAGAAAAGTATAACAGTGAATGGAAATGGTCTTCTGGGAATTTTAAACAGATCATGATTTGTATTTGTGTGTGTGTGTGAGTGAGTGAAAAAAATGTCAACTCTTGACATCATCTGACTCAACCTTTTATTTGGAATGTATGTTTTTTTTTTCTCTTATACTTATGCTAAATGGTGCCAGTTATCATCTTTAATAATATTTTTTTTTTCCTTTTATTTTGTGTGTGAAATTTTACATTGTCATTGTTGAACTGGATCAAATGATTAAAAAAAATGTCTGAATAAAAATTTTTCCATCCCACCTTCGTCATCAAAACCTTTCTCCCTTATCATCATCATCATTTACTATTATTATATTTATTACAAGAAGGAAAGACAGATCTATTGCCATGTGGCTGACCTGAATTGACAATGAGATTGAAAGGATGTAAGTTTTGTGTAAAGGTGGCTATTAAATTTTTGTTTTCTTACTCCACAACAAACAAATGAAATAAAATGAAATGAAGAAGATGCTCTCCAATTTAAACCGACTTGACATGAATAAATTCGCCCTTTTTTGATTTATATGAAAAAAAATTGGTGAATAAAAGAAAAAAACGTGCAGTTACTTAAAAATTATAGAAAAAAGATATGACAGCTAGTTAATGGATTAGATGAAGATAAAATGTGACTCAAATCATTTAATTCTAAGGTCTTAACGATATTTTGTAATAATTAATTTTCTGTCTCATGTCACGATTTTCCAGACAAATAAAACAAATCAATCATAATTTTTGCATTTATGTGCAACTTGAAAGTCAGAACATTCATTATTTCATCAATTAAATACACTCATCACAAGTTAAAAAGACAACAATCACTTGAACGCCCACAACTCACGACTTTAAATTAATAATAAGAGGTAAGTACAAATCTAAAGACTCATTTTTTACTATCTTTAACTGTAATTTATTATTTTATTGCCATTATTTCAATTTAAAACTCACGTGAACCATTTATTTTAATAAAAAATAAATAAGACAAACTCACATGGAACAATTCAATTTTAACAACCTTTTAAATATGTTTATTTGTAATTTCCAAGTTAAGCAAGACAATGTGAATGCTTAGCTTTTAACGATTACAATTCAATTTTATGATATTTACAACAACATGAAACGTCTCGTCGTCGTTTAATTACAATTATGCGGAATGTGTAGAAGCAACTTGTAATAATAATATTATAAGCCATAAGGCATTTCAACATACATATAAACAAACAGTTTAACTTGAAA
>LN483558.1:172408-302514 GCA_900002565.1 Culicoides sonorensis | reverse complement strand
TTCCTTTAAGAGATGAATGTGATGTGAATGAAAATTTTATGTTGTATGAGAAAAAATTTTCCTGTATAATTTAGATATGGGGTGTCTGAAGCAAAATTGTTCAGAATCATGAGAAGAAAATTTTGGCATGAAAATTTTCCATTTTCCCGGAAAATTTCGGAATTTTCCACCTGGTCACCCTATTTTTTTGTATGGGCACCCTATATTTTTTTGATCCATAAACACTCCCACGGTGAATACGAATATAAGTCTAGAACATATTTTGGGTCTCAGATGAACCGTTTGGGCGCTACGCGGTCTTCAAGAAAAAAAAGCGACTGCAATATAAAACTTGTAATAAAAAGGGAAAACTTTTTAATGTTTTTTACATTAATCCTTTTTTTTAAATTCACAACCATAATCTCTCGACTACATTCAATTCAATTCAATTCGACTTCTTTTACTTTTTTATTGTTAAAATGAAATTGTAACTGATACACAGAAAAAAAATTATACGATTACTGGGCAAAAATACATCAATCTCTAAAGCCCTTAAGTCTCAATTGAATTTCTTTCTTTCCTTTTTTGTGTACAAATGATAGAAAATAATGGAAGAGAGAACGATTCTTCGATTTTTTTTAAAGCAGTTTTAAGAATGTTTTGTGAGAAAATCTCGAATTGTGTGGATAATTGAAAAGTATATAAATTTACAATAATAATGATGATGGTGGTGGTAATTATCAGGAAATGTAAAAGGCAATTTTTTCACTATTTTTTTTCCTTTTCATTAGAAACCATTTGATAATAAAATCAATCGTAGAATAAACAAAGATATCGATTTATCATAAGTTTTTGTGTAAATCACAGTTTAATTTGAATGTGAAATCAGTCTAAGATAATCTTTAATTAACCTATAAATCATACTGATCAACAAAAAACAATCTTCAAATCTTTCCAAAAATTTTAAATTATCTTATCATTATTTATTATTTTTATTTATTTTTTTATTTTTTATTATGATAAAAATGCCAAAATAAAATTTTAGAACAGTATAAATAAGATTGAGCAAAATATTTTTAAGTAGTTCACTACATAAATTCAGACAACGATCTAGAAAAATGTATACAAAATATTTAAAGCATTTGCTTTTTTTTGCAATACTTGGAATCAACATTTTAAGCTGTAAAAGTAAAAATTTGCCAGAATCACCACGAAAAGATAGTTTTACAGTTATCCAGTCAATAAATTTTCCGCTTGAAAAAGAACTTAAGGTCATTTACTATGCTGAACAAGGAAAAAAATTGTATCCTGATAACTTAACTGAGATTGCTGCTTATACATCAAAAGCTCTTCCTTGCTATTCTAATTGTTATGCAAGCATTGGACCAATTCACGGTTTATTTTTATCAAATTTAATGTATATTTACATTAAGTCAGATACAAATGATAACATGCATATTTTATGTTATGAAATAATGTGCTTAGGCGACAAGTATGAAAGATATAAAATTTAGACAATTAAAATAAATTTAATTTTGAGCTTTTTATTTGACCTGATTGGACAATAAATGACTTTTAATTATCTTATAAAATTACGTATCGATTAAATTTGCTAATTTTTATCAAGTTTTGTGTTTTTCCATGCAATTAATAAGATTAATTTAAACTGTTTCTTTTGGTTTTTTTAGTCATCTTTAATGTAGGTTCTAGTGTAGTTCCTAAAACATACATATTAGCTTTTCCTGATTCAAATTTCAATAACGCTTCCAATGTTATTAAAAATTTTATAACAAAAAATGCTCAAATTATCTGAAGTATCTGATCGAAGCCCAATATACTTATATGGGTAACCTGCAAAAAAAGCTCCACTAATCTTTCCAATATTTGCAGAACAACTTGATAAATGCATTCCTTCAGTTGTGTCACTTAGGTTAGTTCTAATGGTTGTAACAATTTTCGTTAAGTCGTCTTTATGTATTATTCGAGCTTGTTCAGCAAAATAAATGGTTCTGAGTGTCTCATCCAGATTAAAGTTAGCAGACTCATCAGGATAAAAACTATCTTTAACTGGTTTCACTTCCTATGTTTATTGAGTCCAAGCCACATTGTATCCAAGGAGCGTGATGACGAAAAATGTCCAACCAATTTTATTTCGTGTACTTTACTGAATAGTATGTACCTGTCTGACTGTTCAGGAATTGATTATCGAAATCAACATCATCAAGTTTTTATTCTGTTTGTTATCAAAATGAAATCGACTTGATAACAAATTTTTAATAAGAACTCATGCATTATCTTGTTTCAATTAAAAATCTGTAAATTTTTATCAATTTATTTAATATGTCATCGATAAGCTCTTCTTTCCGATTTAACGTAAATTCCTTAACATAAAAACAAAAAAATACAGCTTAACTTTAACAATTTTTTTTAACTCATCATGTTTATTTTTCATTTAAATTCTTATCAAATGATACACTTTTAACCTATAGTGCGAATAACTCCAGCACTGTCATTTGCGTTTTTAAAACAAAGTATAGTCAAATTGTCACTTGTATCTGATTTAAGTTCAATGTACATTGGTGAAGCTGCAGTAGCGAATGCTCCATTGATTTTACCAATTTTGGCAAAACAACTTGAAAATTTCATTCCACCAGTTGTTGTACTTAAATTTGCTCTGACATACTCAGCGATTTTTGATAAGTTACTTTTATGTACAAGGCGAGCTTGTTCCGCAAAATAAATTGTTCTGAGTCGCTGATCCAAATTGAAGTTTGCATACCACATTACAACAAAACTATTTTTGTATGGTTTGACTTCTTGAACCGGATCTGCCAAATTGTATCCAAGTACTGTGAAGAGGAAAAATGCCAATGCAAGTTTAACCATTTTTTATTGAATGTTTTTTATTATTTTTTTTATTAAATTGCTTTTGCTTTGTTTTACTTTTAGAAAGTGATGATCAATATCAACAAACATCGAGTTTTTATACTGTTTGTAACAATAATCAATGAAATTTGATAACCCATTTTTATTTTGGTAAAATAACATGATTGCAATTTAACAAAAATCGATTTAGATTATTGCCCAATTTTTATTAGAATTTTAAAGCTTTCTAGCACGATTCAATTGAAAATTATAGAATTTGAGTATTTTACCTTGACTTATTTTATTTCGCTGAAATATCAAAAATTAGTTTTAATTCAATTTATCAAGAATTCATTGAATTTAGGTCAAAAAGTTTTTCGAAGAAAAATTTCAGGGACAATTCAGACTTTTTTTACAAATAATTTAAAGTCACTAATGCTTCAATTTTTCTCTTATTAAAAACGAGTTAAAATTCATCATCAATTCAAGAGAAAAAAAAATCTCATTTTCTTGTGAATTCATGCAAAAAATTGTAATCATAACGATAAAAAAAAACGCTTATCTTCACTATTTCATTAACTTTTCCAATCTTCATCAAATCATTGCATTTGATTGCAAATGATAAGATAAGAAAATTTATGCAAGATTCCATTTTTTTATGTTAATGCATAAAAAAAATCATTCCTTTTAACATTGATTTATCTTTATTAGTGATTTGATGCCATTTTTATCTAAATTGAAAAGTAAAAATTGAATTTTTAATTTAAAATAAAATTTTTTTCTTCACAAATCATTATCAGCGTTTTGTTGATTTTTTTTAGATTCATTTTTTTCCTTTTAATGAAAGATCTCAATCAAACACAATTCAATCAAGAATAAATCATTTTTTTTACTGAATCTCATTTATTTTTTTTTAATTTTAATTAAGAAGTCTTTGCACCTTGAAAATAAAATTCAATGGACATTCTTTTTCCAATACAATTTTTTTCCATCTTTAAATAAAAGCTGTTTTATCACTCTTTGTTCTTATCATCTCAATTCAATTCAGATCTCGTTGTCCATCATTAAATTTTAATCAATTGGGACGTTGTCGTAAAATGTTTTATGATGTTTTTTGTTCCTTCAAAATCCATGAAATCCATGTACCAATGATGAGTTGCATGACTCAGGTTAATTTGAGTGAGAAATCAGTTTTAAGAAGTTATTCGTTTGAATTTCAAAATACTTTTGAAAAATAAAGGAATTTATTTAATTTTTATATCTTTCTTTTACGAAAATAGTTCACTAACGACTTGAGCAATGCAATGAAACGATAGACTTAGAAACGAATTTCATTAAAAATGCAGTCATTGTCTTTGTACAACATTTACGGTTCATTGATTGATTTTGTAATAAAAGATTCTTGTGAATAAACGATAAAGTATGAATTGAGTTAAGTTTAGAGGAATGTTTTGACGTCATCGTGTTGTATTTTGAATTTTATTGTTGCTGTTGCATGGAAGAAAAATGAGAAAATAATCATTCCAATATTCTCACAAGCTGTAAGTGGTCCAAGTCCAGTCCGTTTATTCAAATTTTATTTTTTTTGAACTGAATGGGCTTCAACTCATCAAAAAAAAAGTAATTTTCATGAAAAAAAAACAATCTTCAACTTTAAATTTCAAAAAAATTGTCTTGATGAAAGCCAAATTAACAAAGATTTTCTTATCAAAACTCAAATTAGAATTAAAATTCAATTAAAACCTTTTAAACGTAGAAGTTTCATACAAAAAATTACACACACATAAAACTACATGTGGCTTAACTTGATTTTTCATTTTCTCAAAGCAAAACAAAGAAAATTCAAAGAAACATATTCAAACTTTTTTTGTTTAACATTAAAGAAAAATAAAAACAAATTGCACTTCACTCACTGTTTGAAAACAGATAACAAAATGCATCTCATGTTGTTAAAATGAAAAAAAACACAAAGAAAACCTCAATAATGATGAAAATAATAATAAAAACTCGTAAAACAATTCGCTACCAAATAAAGAAAAAGAGGAGATTGGTATTAAATCTCACATATTCCAATGAAAAAGACAAACACACACACACATAAAGTGCCATGTATATTTCAATGTTTTTTTTTTGTACATTGAGTTCAAAATATTTTAAGAAACAATATTTTTTATTTCGAAAGTTTTTTTTTGCCTTCATTTTCTCAGATCTTTTCTTTCATGAAAACATAGAAACACTTCATCACGCGGTATGGTGATTCTTCGTTAAATTAAATGAAAATCACATGAATAGGAAAAAAAAAACGAAAACTTACATGTAAATGAATAGTTTTTATTTAGCTACATCACTTTATATGACTTGCATGCAAATAGACGGGTGCCAAAGACGTGTAAGAATAGAAAACGGAAAATTTATATAAAGCAATTTAGTATAAGTTTGTTGTTGTTTTTTTTTTTTGTAAATATGTGATTTTTATTTATATTTAAAGACCTGAACATTGTGAGTGAGCACTGTGCAGGAATAAAAGTTCTCGCATATATTTACATGTAATATTTTGTGTATCATCATCATTGTGTGTTAGTTGTTTTTCGTGAAAAATAAAATGAAATGAAAAAAAAATAAGATGAAGAAGAGCACACACATAAAAAGTACTTTTAAAGAAGAATTACTTTTCTTATATTGAAATATGTATGAAAATGAATATTTATTTATTCCACACATATAAATTTACTTTGTGTATGAATGTTACAACAATATGCTATTTCTTTAAAGATACACACAAATAACAGATGAAACAAACGAATACTTTATTGCTTATAAACAACAAAATATATATAAAACAAAAGTCTACATAAATTCTAGTTTCATGCTTTATTTTTGTATGAAATAGTTTTTCGCATATTTATTTATTTCTTTCTCATTTTGGTTTTTATTTATTGTTTCAATTGTGGTGCATTTCATTTCAAAGTTGTGGTTTAAATTTCCACGGTGGATTGTGATTCAAAGAGTTCGTAACGGTCAAATAAGAAGGAATTTCTTCCATATTAATTGAAGATTTTGATGGTCAAGGAACTGATTACAAACAAATCATAGAGGTGACTTACACTGTAAGTTGAAAACGTTCGTAATCCAACCCGCATTATATTCATAGGCCAAAAAAGTGCCCATAATATTCGAAATTTTATCCAAATTAACAGGAAATGCCTTAAAAAATTGCATTCAACAAAAAACCTGCAAGCGTCATTCAAACATCTCCGTCTCCGGACCAAATCAAATTGTACTGCGGGGCGTTTTCAACTTACAGTGTAACTCGATTATTCACTCCTGTGGGCATACGGACGACTGTGCTTTAATAGCGGAGTTAAATTTTTGTTTTTCAAATGAAATCACGAAATTAAAAAAAAAATGCGAGAAAAAGGAAGCTTATGATGTCCGTCTGTGTCAACAAAATGGCCGACTTTTCCAAAATGGAGGAAATTTTCAAAACCGCAAAAGTTTAAAAACCAGGAGAAATTTTTAAAAATGCCACGGTTTTCTGCGGTATTTCGCGTTTTCTAAAAATTATTTAACTACTTCGGTAATTTTAGATCCCCTCCTTCGTCAAATTAACGAGAGAAATTCACTTAAAATACATTTTGAAAACTAAAATTTAATTCCGCAACCATCCCGCATGCGACAATCAAACTACAGGGTATGCGACGTGATTCGTTAAGCACTTAGTGGAACGTTTTCAACTAATTGTGTGATTAACTTGCCTTAGAGGTCAGAACCGCATTCAGAATCCATTTAGGATTTCGTGAAATACATTTAATTTTCAAAAATTCGTAATTTTGATTGAATTTCATTTTCAGACCGCTTATAAATGAAATGCCCCTTAGATGAAGAATTTTTTCACTCTTTCTGTTAATATCAGAAGTTATATCATTACTCGAGACAAACAGACTACATTTAGTTTTATTTATAAATTGAGGTTTTGCTTGAAATGAAAATAGATATTTTGTACTTGGAACACAGAGGAACTTTAAGTTATTGTATAAATTCTATATTCGATTAAATTTCAAATATGCTTTGAGAAAATTTTGAGTGAAATAAAATAAAATTTAATCAGATTCTAAGCTGATTTAGAGAAAAGGAACTAAAATTCATGACTTACCTTACATTGATTTTTTTTCCACTGAAATGTTTCGGGAAACCAGTTAATTTTAAAACTTTTCTGGTTATTTTCACTCTTCCTCTTACATTTTAACAGTCATTATTTTACTTTCTAAAATATTTCATCATAATTCATAATTTTATTTGAAAATTCTTTCATTTTCTTAATTAAAATACCTTTTTTAATTAAATATTTTTGTTGAATTTCTTGTACACAGTGTTAACAAATTTAAATTCAAACACAGACACAAACACAGAAAAAACTTTTATCAATAAATTAAATGAAACGGTTCAACGGTCACTGAGCTCACGTACATTATATTTTTTTTTAAATACAATTTCCGATTAAATGTTCGATTACTTTTTAACTTTTTTTTTATTTGTTATTGACAACACACCTTTACACTATAAACTTTACAAAACGACTGTCTGTCTAGGTAACTACTTAACTTATTTCACTCTCTTATACTTCAGAATAAAGAACAATTGAAATGAAACTTTATTATAATAAATTTATTTAAAATAACAATAATAATAATAATGACAAAAACTGGAGCGAAAAACAAATTTATATCCAATTTATAGTAATGTGAGTGAGTCTGAGTTGAAAATGTTTCTTGTAGTTGTGAAAATACAATAAAAAAAAGTGAATTAATTTTCTGTGATTCATTCAAAATATTGATATTACATAAAAAAAAATACCGTCGCGATTCATACACATTGATCTTAGACTTGAAGAAACTTCAATCATCATCTTTCAAATATTTAAATTTCAAAAACGTAAATAAACAAAAAGAGTATGTCTCGTCATACATCAATTTGTGACATATTTTTATCGTTAGACTTACATTGAATCGATCATGATTTTATTTTATTTTATTCTCAATTGATTATTTTTTTTGTCATATGAATTTAAGAGTATAAGGAACTTTTGAAAAAGTTGAGAATACAAATAAAAAATTCATTCAAAACAGTTACAAATAAATGTAAATGTGATTTATTTTGTTTATTTACTCTTTTTCAATACACAACCAGAATGTTGTAGAAATATTATTTTAAAATTGATTTGAATTTTAAATTTATTACATTATCGATATTTTTCTATGTATTAATAATGTTTCGTTATATTTTTGTTGTTATTTTATTTTACTCATTATTTGAATGCACTTTTTGATATTTTGAAGTGAGTCATGAGCTAATGGTTAAAATTCGAATCGTCACTGTGTTGCCAAATCCCATTCAGATCTCCTGGATTTCGAAGTCACTTAACAACCTTCAAAAATATGTAAGATTTTTTAGTATTTTTTTAAGCCAATTTGAGAAAAATTTAAATTATTTAGAAAAAAATTAAAAAAAAAACAGGTTTCTGGTCTCTGTTTCTAGTCTTAAGCATATTTCCCATCGATTTGCAAACAATGCAAGTTATGTGTCATCCTGTCAGATAGTCAAGCAGCTTTAAATGCACTTAGCAAAACAAGTCTACGAATGAATGGAAGGACTAAACTTACTATCTAATAATAATCGTATGGTTCTTATGTGGGTTCCAGGTATCAAAGTATAGAAGGAAATGAAATTGCTTACGAATTGGTAAGAGAAGGAGCCTCTAAAGTACCTATTGGGCCTGAACCTGTAATTGGAATAGCTTTGGCATCAGTAAAACTGGCTACTTTTCGTTGGTTAATTGAAGAGGCAACCTTATACTGAGACAATCTTAACATTGCAGAGCACTCCAGGTTACTGATACCAAGAATTATGCCGAAAAGAACAAGAGAGCTAATGAAAATGTCATTGCAAGGTATTCGTGTGATTACAGCATTTTTATCTGGACATACAAGAGTAAACAGTCACTTATGTAGAATAGGTGTGAGAAATATTGAGGACTGTCGTCTGTGTTGGGATCATGAGGAGACTGCAATCCATAGCTTATGTGAATGCCGGTGTCTCGAATCAAAAAGATTTAATATATTGCGAACTGGTAGAGCTCAACCTTTAGCCTCTAAAAAGTATATCTATAGTTAAAGAAGAACATTCTCTTTAAAAATATGAGAATTATGGGTATAGTTGTAGCAACAGCGAACGAGTTTCGAAGTGGAGGTGCAAGTAGAAGTCTTGACATACCTATGGCATGATTGATTCACTCTTTCATACGTCACTATGTGACAACTCACAAAGAGCTCTACAACATGTGGCTTAGGTGGGTAAACTCTTCTGACAATCTATCTCTATACTGTGTCAAAAATAATATGGCCGATTATTCCCAAAAAAACACGGATCATGAAAATAAACCTCTCCAGGCCAGAAAAAACAGATCCCAAACAAAATCACAGGCCGAAAAAAACCAGATATCCTTAAAAAAATCTGCAAATCACAAAAAAACGAGAAATTTTCAGGAGTTGACAAAATCCACGGAACCAAAACTGCCAACTTTTTGTAAAATTGCAAAATTTTCAAAAATGGCGGAGTTTTTCGAAACTTTTACGTTCTATTTTTATTAAATATGAGAAATGGTAACACTGGTTTGGATATGATTTAAGTTAAAATGCCATCAGATTCAATGACAATTATTTTTCAACTGTAGTTTGTGTTTGTTTTAATTAATGTTTTTTTTTCATAATTATGATATTTTAATTACAGATAATTCATCTTTCATCAATTTTTTCCGTTATAAAAGTTCGTCTCATGCTTTTTTCACATTAACACTAAATTTCTTTCCTCAAAATTTAAATTATTTTCTCTCGTTATTCCATTTCATTCTCATTATTGTGTGTGAATTGAACTGATTATAATATTTTTATTTAATTTTTTTGCATCTAAACCAGCACCAAAACCAGACAGAGAATAAAATTAAAGAAATCACAAAAGTCATAAAGAAACAGATTAAAACTTTCTTTTCAAGTTGTGTGAATATCGCACATTTCATGGCTCATGACAGGCTTGAGTGGGACTCATCGAGTGCATTTTGCATTGCACAAAATAAAATCTTATTATAATAATTTATTGTACAGTATATGAAAAAAAAGATGAGAGAACTAGGAGATGAGAACTGAATAGAAAAAAATATAATTCACTTTTAAATGTTGTTTAAATGTTAAATGTCAGTTAAAAGGGAAAAATATGCAAGGCATAGGAAAATAAATAAAAAGTTAAATAGAGAAAAACTGGAAATGCAAAAAAAAAATAAATAGGAATGGATTTTTAAATTCATGTCATTTGCATTCATGCAGATTTTTTTTGTTCATTCTCATCTTATCCGCAGAATGGATTATGGCGTGACATTATTTTCGTTGTTATAATTTTTTTCGGCATTAGAATGGGATGAAACTGAAAGAGTTTGTTATTTAAATTTAATTCTTTAAACACAATTTCACTCGTTCTAGTGCTTCAAATGCACCAACGCATTTAAAATGAAACGAATCATGTCCCCCAGAAGAATTCAAGTGAGTATAAATATCATTCACGTTTTAAAACCGTTTTATCGTCTTTGAAAATTTTATTTTAACTTGTGTACCTTTAGTACAAGATGAAATTTTTGTAAGAAAATTGTCTAAATTGGTGACATAATGTCACGTTTTTACAAACAATTTAAAAGTTAAATGAACTTTGAAAAGTATTTTGATAGTGTGCTTCTAAAGATGTTGTAATAGTTGATTTAAATGAGATGCCATCAGAAAATTCTCACAAATGAAAATCATTTTACTTTAACATTGAATTTTTGTTTTTATTAAATTTCATTCAAATTTGCTTTTTAAAGCCACAATCATGTTCAAAATTGCACTAATTTGCTGGTCTTTTTTCAAACAAGTGATTCCATCAATTTGATGAACTTTATGATTTCTTTCACGGTTTCCTCCCCATGGTGAGCATTGTACATTTTTTCTTCTCAATACACCAACAGATTCGTCCAATTGTACACAATCAAACAAATTTCCTTCCAAAAAAATCATCGATAAACTGGGAAATCTTTGAACGACAGTCCATGCATCAATAAACGTCAATTCATTTGTGTTAAGATGCAATTCAGATAGTTGAACTAATTTCGGAAATTTATCAACAGGAAATTCTATCAAATAATTATCACTCAAATCCAATTTTTTTAAACTAATCAAACCCTCGAACATTTTTCCATCAATTACTTTCAACAAATTACCAGCCAAACTAATATTTTCCAATTTCGAGTTGGATTTGAACAAATCAACATCAATTTTCTCTAATTGATTGTTCCTGAATGTGACTTCCTTTAATTCACTGCACTTTTCTAATGCATTTGAATCAATTTTTTTGAGGGAAACATCGTTCACTTGCAAAATCGATAAATTCGGAAATTCTTTGCAAATTTCATTGGTGAAAATATGCATTTTTGAGTCTTTGAATACAACTGTATTTACATCAGCTTCAAACGTCGGGTACAGAAGCATGTCATTTTCGGATTTAGAAATTCCATGAAACTCGCAACGGCCGTTTGTTTTTGAAGAGCATCCTAGAGCTTCGATTTCTAGGAGAAGAAATGAAAGGCAAATTAATTTAAGTAACATTTTTCAATGTAAATTCAATTTTTGATTGATGAATGTACTGTTTGCTTTGAATTTCAAGAGGGAACTGAACAGTTTTTTGTATAAATTGAGGTTTAAAGAGGGCTGCAAAATACCGAATTTTTAATTTTTGTAATCAAAAAAGGGCGTAAATTTGTTTTTTATAGTAAATTTTGGCGTTAGCACTTGTTATGATAAAAAAAAATCAATATTTGGTATTTTTTGATAGCAAAATAACAGATTTTTTGTTGCTATGAGTGTTGCCAAATCTTGTGAATGAATTTTGTGGCAGATTCCTGGTATGAGGACATTGCTTTTGAGTCAACTTGTATTTCATAATTAAAGCCGCTTATGAGCTTGAATCAAAAACTTTATTTGAAACCTAAAAAATCTCTGCTTGCAATAGAAAACTTAAGATGTGTTGAATATAAAATAGATTTAAAAAAACAGCAGTGCCCTAACTGATAAATTTCAGCATAGAATTGTGCAAAAACAAAATTCAAACAGATTAGAAGCATTCAAAATTTACATAACAACAATTATCAAAAGAGCGTTCGATTCAGTTTAGTGTTTGCTCTTGAATTGAAGAGTGATTATTCATAAAATGTTCAATTTGAAATTTTTTGCATTATTTTTACTCATATTGGGTTACACAAATTCACTTCAATGCACTTTACGTCGTGATATCTGTGAATTTCAAGGAGTTAATACGACTGAATTAAGTCCATTTTTTCAACCTACTCACAAAGACTTCAATGAAGTGAAAGAAATTTGGTTTAAATTTGCAGTAATGCCTATTTTGACTGATGAACTGTGTGAAGCATTTCCTTACATAGAAAAAGTGTTCTTGGGCTCACTTTCCATGAAAAAAATTTCATCAAATGCCTTTTACAACTGTAAAAATTTAAAGTTCCTCAATTTTCTGATGAACGACATTGAAAACTTGGATGTGAATCTTTTCAAGGCAAATCCTGAATTGACAATGATCAGTTTCCAAAGAAATAAATTGAAATCAATTGATGGAAGGATGTTTGAACCAACACAAAAACTTACACATCTCGATTTAGGAGGCAATTTTCTTGTTAAATTATCATTGGAACAATTTCCGACATTGAACAACCTGGAAAGTTTGATGATTCCTAGAAATGATATAACGGAATTAGATGAAGGAGAATTAGTTCGAAAATTTCCGAATTTGAAAGAAATTTATTTGCACAACAATAGATTTGATTGCAATAATTTGAAACTCCTCATTGATGCTTTACGTCGAAACCAGGTTGAAATTAAAGAGTGGTACAAAGAAGATTCCGAACGGAATAATAATCTTACTACAATTGAGAATGTTGAATGTATTCAAAACCGACAATGATAACTTTTTAAATGAAGTTGATAAGAACCGGTATAAATTTCATCGCAAGTTCAAGTAAAAGTTCAGTTTTGTTTTTGTTTCTACAGAGTGAATATCAATAAAAATGATTTACTTTAAATTTTGTATACTTTTTCTTCTAATGTTAGATTTCACTTATTCACTTGAGTGCAAATTTTCAGATGGAGATTGTATTTTCCATGGAGTTCGCACAACAGAAGCAAGCCCATATTTCAATCCATCTGCTCCAGATAACAATGCAGTGCTGAAAGTAGATTTTGAAGATTCTGTCATGCCCGTTATAACAGATGAGCTTTGCAAAACGTTTCCCAACTTGGAATCTGTATTTTTTTCATCACTTGGTGCCAAAACGATCCTACCAAATGCTTTATCAAGCTGTAAGAAAATCTCTCTGATTCATTTTAGCAACAACAGTCTTGAAAACTTAGATGAGAATCTTTTCAAGGAAATGCCTGAAATGAAAATACTCAATTTAAGTAGAAATAAATTCCAGTCAATTAATGCACAGATATTTGAACCACTAAAGAAACTCATACTTCTTGATTTAAGTGAAAATTTATTTGTCACATTACCATTTGACTCATTCCCAGTTTTGGATGAAGTGGATGAATTGTTGTTGAATGAAAATGATTTAACTGATTTAGATGAAAAGCAATTACTTGAAAAGTTTCCAAAATTAGAGACAATTTACTTGCACAATAATAGATTTGATTGTGATCGACTCAGAATCATCATTGATGCCCTTCATCAACGTAAAGTCGAAATTAAAGAATGGTTTCATCATTATGCCGAAAAAAATATAAATTTGACACAAATTGAAAAGGTGGAATGTGTTCAAAAAGCTTCTGTATAAGATGATTAATGTTGAAATGATGTAACGAATCTCTTGATTATCATTCACACGAACAGTTCATAATACTAAAGATAAGAAGGTTAAAATAAATTAATTGCATTATTGATAAGTGCCATTCGGTACAATTTTTAATCTGTACAACTTCAATTAGAACTTCAAGTAAATGTTTTTAATTTTTAATATAAAAAAATGATTTTATTAAAATTTGCTTACCTTTTTAATTTTACTTGACTTGAGTCCACCTTAACTACTACTTTATGCATGGTATAACTCCTTATAATTTACGTACAGAGTACGTTATACTTTTATACGTTGACCTTGCATAAAGGAGGCGTAAACGACGTATTTCATGAAATTTATGGAGTTAATACAACAGAATTAAATGCTTGTGATGTCTGTCCTTGCTAAAATATAGTTTGGTTTTAAGCCTAGTGATAATAATTTCACTGACACCATCCTTTTTGAAACTTCATTAAATTGTGAAATGTGCAAACCGCGTCAACGTCGGCTTTATGTGTGGAATTATCTTTCATCATCACTACAAAGAAAATACTGGTGAAACCTCTCTAATTTCACACCTCTATACTTGCAAAACCTCTATAATTAATACATGTTTGGATCAGATTTGTATGAAAACTTCTCTCTATACTTGCACACCCTCTTTATTTGCTACAATTTTTTGGTCCCTTGAGACGTGCAATTATAGAGGTTTAACCTGTAATATGTTGGATTTGCGTGTAATGAAGAAGATTTACAAAGGTAGTGATGAAAATGTAAAAATTTAAATGGAACGTTTGTCTCAAGACAACTCAACTCAAAGCCTAGTAGATTTAATTCAAAGAAATTCTGGTTATGAGTCTGAAATGTTATTTCAAAGGAAAGCAAAATCATGTCTGCGGAAAGATTATATTTATATTTTAACACTATTTCATAATGTATGTGTCATATAAAGTGTGTGTGTGTGTCTTTAAAACGGATGCTTTCTTAATAATAATAATAGTAGTGTGTGATTGTAAGACTGCAAATGTTGTCTAGTGTTGAAAGCATCGTTAAAACTAATTGTAGAGTGACCGTCTCGAATAAGCTCATAACCGAAATTTATCATAAAATTTGCGATATCAGACAGCTTTCACGGTCTAGTTGGACGTTTTTCTTACACATTTGGGCCTTATGATGAACATCATCCTTCATTTCAATAAAAAAATCATTTTAATGGTGCCACCCTAATCTCACATATGCTCGTCTTTCCCATCATAAGTCTCCTTTCATATTGTATGTCATTTCATTTCATCTTTTCTCTTTTCTTTTCTGCAACCGAAAAAAACACAGTCTTATAATGGGAAAAATGAGGAAACAGTCACACATTGCTAAGCCTTTATTACGTTCAACAGCAACAAAAAATTGTCTCTCAACTAAAAAGATGATGTGAAATAAAAAACAAACTTTAATTTTGTCGCCTTATTGTTTCATCATCATCATCTTAAATGCTTATACTAAAATTATGTATGTTCATATGATAACTCTTCCGATGAATTGTTTTTTTTTTGAAGAAAATTTACATTTTAATTTATTTGAAATTAGATGCATGCAATGTGTCGTTACCATTATTTTTATCTTAAACCAAAAAATTAAATTAAATTGTGTGGCTTCCATCTCGGTTTGGAGTTTTTTAGAGTAAAAACTTGCAAAAATGTCTCATTTTTTTCTGGTTTAAAGGCATTAAGAATGCATCAAATGTGTCAATTAAAAATAAAAATTAATATTCAGCTTGTGTTTTGCTATCACTAATTTAATCCGAATTTTATTCTAATTAAAATGTCACGATTTCCAAATCTCACTCTCATTCTTATTGTTAGCATCATTATTATTATTGATTTAAATTTAATTATTACATAAAAAAAAATTCAGTTGTGATTGAGATTCTTTGAGATGATGTCGATAAAATTCTGTATTTTAATTCAAATTTTTGTCATATCAATTACATTGAAAAATGTTCTCTCAAATGAAGTTCATAAAATTGAGTATTCAGGCAATGGTCTTGTAAGAAATGTATTCATCATAGGAAAATGTCTTCCTGGTAAGATTCTTAATATTTTAAATCTTCGCTTTAATTTAAAATTCAATTTGAATAGGAGCTCGTTTCATAAAAGTGATGGAATTGAAAACCCCGAAAAAACCAGATGAAAATGGAATTCTTGTGTCGTTATTTCAATTCAACAATATTGGTTACATAAGTATTTCATGTGTGCACTTAGTTGTGACAGCAGACACAGATCAAGTTCAGTATCGAATATCTGGTGGAGGGATTAAACGAGATTTCATCAATATTGTGGTTGAGGGAAGGAGTGCTAAAGTGATGATGTCTCGAGCTGTTGCTTATGCAACAAAAGCATAATTTAAGGATAATTCTTGTTAAAATTTTGTTGTTTTTCTTTAGTAAAGTGACACACAGTAAAAAATGAGATGAAATGAAAGAAGCAAAGAGACAAACACATTTGTCATCTCATAATTTCTAATTAGAAAAGTTTGACAGATCAGCACTTTCCCATTCCAAGTTTTTTATCTTTTCATTGTATACAACAGCAAAATATACATTTGCGAAAAAACAAGTTAAAATGAAAATGACGGCAATCAGTTACAATATCATACCAAATCATATCTGTTTGCACGTCACTTGAGTCATTTTCTCTTTTCTTTTTTATGTGTATATAAATTTGACAATTTTCTTGTTTTTCATCTCCTTTCAGCAATTTATTTTACGACGATAGTTTTAATGAGAAACAATTATTTTTAAGGTGATTATCTTACATTTATCGTACGCATACAATTTTGCTTCCCCTGTTGGTTGTGTGACAAACGTCAAACAACGAATGTCTTTCTCAAATTGTGCTGTTTCATCAAAGTATTCTTTATTTTTTAATTTATTCAAATTAAGATAAATTCCTTGAAACAGGTAAGTAAGTGAGTGACGGAACGTGGTGTCATGAAAATAAAATGGTCACTTGGGACAAGAAATATCCTTGGTCATGTCAATCAAAAAAAAAATAATAACTTGATTGTTGTTCTTGCATAAAAACTTTTAAATGAAAGTGAATTTTCCGGAATCACATTTAACACCCTTAGACATGGGTTTCCTTTTCTTGACAGAAAATTTTACTGTTCAGGTAATCTTTTGTTTGTAATATTTTTAGATCTCATTGTTTTGATTTCTTTGAATTGCACATTGCGTTGAAATTGATCAGAAATTCTGATTGGTGTGAAAAAAAATCAAAATGTACTTAATTATGACTGAATTCGAATGTAAATTGAAAAGAAATGCCCATCAATGAATTTAGTTGAGCTTCAACGTAATCCCCTTGAAATTAATTAACCATTTTCATTTAATTTTCTTGTTACCGTTAAACAAAGATGCCAATTTTTCATTCCATACTTTATTTGCAGCATTTCCTTTCATGTTAAAAGACATTTTTCAGTTCTTTTCATTGTCCCAAAAAATAATTTTGTGTTATTTTATATTTATCTATAATTCTGTTCTTAATTACAACACGGGCCACGCCATACTAAATTCTAATGTACTCTTTTACAGTCTTTTTTTGTCATTGTTAATTGTTATTATTTTTGTATTTTCTTTTCAGATTATGAAGCCAAACAAAGAGGGAACAAAAAAAACTTTTGTACACGTAAAAGGCGTTGAATTTGCTTTCATTTTCATTTATACTTTAAATTTATACAAACAAACTCATTTCTGCTATCTTTTTAAAATAAGCCATAAGAAAAAAAACAAGGTACCAAATCTGAATATGAATGTGTGTGTATACTAATTTGTAGTAATAATAATTTTAATAGCACAATAATAATTAACGGGATTTTTTCTTCTGTGTTTTTTTTTTATTTTGACCTTTTTTTATTTAACTTTTAAAGAAAAAAAAAAAACATAAAATGAGAGATTTAAAGACAAAACTACATGAAAGATAATGAAGATGAATTTTAATTGAGGGGATCAGGATGACAATTAAAGTGATTATAAAAGTACATGGCATTGTGTTTGTGCGTATAATTAATTTGATATTTTTTTTGGAGGTCGTTTGTCGTGTGTCTCATTTTAAACGGATATTATTTTTTTTTCTTAGCGTGACTTCGGCTGTTTCATCAGAAATTTAGCTTTGAAGGGTAATATTTGTCTTAAAGATATTTCAAGGAAATTAATTAATGGCCTACCTTCACTGATTTTTTGCATATTTTCATGCTTCAACTTCCGAGTACCAAAATTCAAAAATTTTTCAAAGAAATCCAAAATCGGTTAATTGCATCTCAACAGGTAGACGTCAAACTGCCTCGAACCACTTCGACCCAACCTAGAATATTTTTAGATTGACCAAAATTATGAATTTTGAAATTTGGAGAAAAGCCATACCTTCACTGATTTTTTGCATATTTTCATGCTTCAACTTCCAAGTACCAAAATTCGAAAATTTTTCAAAGAAATCCAAAATTGGTTGATTGCATCTCATCAGGTAGACCCTAAACCGTCTCGAACCACTTCGACCCAACCTAGAATATTTTTAGATTGGCCAAAATTATGAATTTTGAAATTTGGAGAAAAGCCATACCTTCACTGATTTTTTGCATATTTTCATGCTTCAACTTCCGAGTACCAAAATTCAAAAATTTTTCAAAGAAATCCAAAATCGGTTAATTGCATCTCAACAGGTAGACGTCAAACTGCCTCGAACCACTTCGACCCAACCTAGAATATTTTTAGATTGGCCAAAATTGTAAATTTTGAAATTTGGAGAAAAGCCATACCTTCACTGATTTTTTGCATATTTTCATGCTTCAACTTCCGAGTACCAAAATTCGAAAATTTTTAAAAGAAATCCAAAATCGGTTGATTGCATCTCATCAGGTAGACCCTAAACCGTCTCGAACCACTTCGACCCAACCTAGAATATTTTTATATGAGCCAAAATTATGAATTTTGAAATTTGGAGAAAAGCCATATTTTCACTGATTTTTTGCATATTTTCATGCTTCAACTTCAGAGTACCAAAATTCGAAAATTTTTAAAAGAAATCCAAAATCGGTTGATTGCATTTCATCAGGTTGACCCTAAACCGTCTCGAACCACTTCGACCCAACCTAGAATATTTTTAGATTGACCAAAATTATGATTTTTGAAATTTGGAGAAAAGCCATACCTTCACTGATTTTTGCATATTTTCGTGCTCCTAGCTTCCAGTACCAAAATTCGAAAATTTTAAAAGAAATTGGAAATAAGTTGATCTCATCTCCTCTTTTGACACCACCATTCAATGTGTGATAATCAATAAAGCACTTCAAGTACATGATAAAATATGAAAAAGAAAATAAAGTGAAAAGAAGACATTTATCAAGGACATCTGTGACCTAACAAACAAGAAAATATCTAAGCCAAGTTTTGTTCTTTTGTAATTTTTTTCTCACATTTTCCTTTGATTTTTAAGGATCCTCATCGTAAAATTGTATCATCATAAAGAAATTTGTCTTGTATCATCAGTGTTTGACATTTATCATTCGTATTTAAAATCTTTTCATGAATTTAAGATCTAAATAAAAAAAATAAAACTTTTAACACAAATAATAAGTAATTTTAATTACAACACATTACCATTTTAATACATAGAAGCAATAAATTTCATGTAAATTATATGAAACACAGTAAATGTGCCACTAATGCCCATGGCCAACCATCGTCGTCGAGCCAACCAGCCACAAACAATGCATTATTTGCATAAAATGATACATTTTACATTAAATTATACCATCAGACCAGAGCAAAAGTAGTGTTTTTGTTGAATTTTATATGTTTTTTTTGTGTTGCTACACGAATTATGGTGTGTGTGTATGTATGTGGCATTGTTTTGGGAAATGCAAACTAACACAAACATCTACTGACATCCTTTTTTGAGCCTCTTTGTGATATTTTAATACATATTATTATCATTATTACATTTGTTGTTTTATTTTCATTATTATTATGATTATGGTTGTTATTATTTTAGTTTATTTTAAAGTTTTTATTTCAACATAACTCAAATTTTTCATATCAAATAAAAAATACCGTTAATTTAAAGTTCCTTCCAAAACAATGGTTTTCAATTCATTTAAAAAGGTAAAACAGTAATTTAAATCAACTTTTCATAAAATAATGACAAATTAACACTGAAAACTTCAATAAAACATGCTCAAAATAATAAATAACGGTCATCAATAATATTTAAACGATTTATTTATTTAAAATGAAAATTTCGACAAATATTTCATTTGTACACACGACGAAACACAAAAAAAATCATAATATTTTCATTGTTTATTGTTTTCTATAAAATTAATGATTATATTTTTTTTCACATACTGAATAAAAATTGTATAAGAGAAAGGACAAAATCTGTATAAAATGTGATGGCTGTTTAACAGGTGCACTAAATTACCATACAATTTTTCATTGAAGTTTTGTTTTTTAATATTAATATTCCTGGTTTTTTTTTATTATGAAATTGATTGTTGGAGAGGTAACATGCGGCATAATTCACATCAACGATATATGATTGTTATGAGTTTTTTTAATAATGATGATTAAAAAATTGTGAAAAATTGAAGTTGAATTCACGTGAGCATTTTAATGGGAGCCTTTTTAAAGGTTTTAATTGGTAAAACTTGAATTTAGGAAAAAAAAATTGAACTTTTTAGTCCATTTGTCACTCTGTAAGTCCGTTTGTCTGTTCCATTCATAACCTCGGAATGGTTCATCGGAGCGAGGTCGGGTTTTTTTGTTAGATGGAGGAGCACATAAGGATGATTTTAAGCTCATTAGCTTTGAGATTGGTTGATAGACCCTCTAAAGCCTGAAAAACCGTTAAAAAACGGTTAAAAATTTTAAAAAATTGATGATATGTTTTGATGGATGGAGAAGTCTACTAAAATGAACTTTAACTCATAGCTCTGACATAAGGCTCAGAGATTGGGCTCAGGGATTAGGTTCCAAATCCTGTAAACGGTCAAAAGCCCAGAATGTTTGATTTTTTAAAATTTTCAATTGTTTTTGCATTTTTTTTCGAAAAATCCCAAATTGGCGAATAAAAAAATGGCTGAATTTTTTCAAAATAATGGATTTTGTTAAAATGTTTTAAAATGGCGGAGTTTTTTTTTGAAAAATTGGCGTCGATTTTTAAAAATTTCAAATTTAAATGAGACAAAGAATGTCATTGCAATTTTTTTTTTAAATTGTATTTCTAATCTTGTAACAACCCAAATAAAGGATTTGAATGCAGTTTTCATTGTGTTTTTAATGGAACATCCTCTCACATATAAAAACCTGTCTCATAAGAAAAATAAATGCATTCACATTAAATTTTTGCAGTTTAAAAAAGAAAAAGAGACATTTTTACAAGTGCACAAGAGCATAAAAAAAAACTAGAAACAAGGATAAATAACAGTTTTAAGTATCTAAATGGAATTATTTAGAAAATTGTAAGTGTTAGATAGGGTCAAATTTCTTGAATTAAAATTTAATTTTTCTTTAAATTCATCTTAAATTTAAATGTAACTGAAAATTTCACATTTTTTTTTAAATTTAATTTAATTTTCAACTGCAAATGACTTATCCATTTCAATTTTAAATGGAAAATGGGCGTAATGTAAAAATATTTCCTTATTATTTTTATTTTTTTTACAAACTTTTATCGTTCCAAGTGGAAACAAACAAGTATAAACTATGCATAAAAGAAAATAAAACAATAAAGTCGTATATCAAAATAAGAGATGCTCGAAAACTAAAAATTATGGCCCTTTTGTAAATTGTGTAAAAAACTTTTCTCTAACACACATTTGTCGTAAAATGTTGCATCATATAACCTTCTTCAACACATACACTATTTTTTTTTGTCTCAATGCATAAGAGTTGAAAAACACGGAGCTTTATGGATTTTAAGCGTATAAAAGTGATATGTATTATTTACAGCACTTGAACTATAAAATGTGAATAATAATAAAAATGGTGGTTGTTGTTAAAAGAAAAAATTTTAAAGAAATTTTTATTTTTTTTTTCATATTTTTAGAATAGAATAATAATGTTATAAATATGGGAAGAAAAAACTTTGCCACAGATATAATTTTTTATTTTTTTCTGCCTTGGTTCGACGATTTTTTTCTCTCATATTTTTAAATGCATTGTCTACCTTAAAAAAATATCATAGATCCAATTTTTTTTCAAATATTTTTTTTCATTTTGTAGTCTAAGGACGTCCTTTAAATGCATTACTTTTCCATGCACGTTTGATTCTACAATAATTCCATGTATTTGGTCGATTCAGGGCATGTTCCGAAAGAAAAACAAAGGTTTTAAAGGTGAATAAATATTAAAAACTTGGTGTCATAAATTATCATGTTTTTTCCTTAACGGATCTTGATTGTCTGTAAATGTGTGTGTGTATGAAGTTGAAAAGAAAAAAGAAATGAAAAAAAATATGAAAATAAAAATTTTATAAAAGAATTATTTCAGGCGTACAAAATTTATTGGTAACTATTTTTTTTGTTCATCTTCTCTTTATTCTTTTTTTTTGCATTTCAGATGATAATAAAGAATAAAAGGAAATCCGATAGAATTTAAAATAATATTAAAAATAAAATAAAAAAGGTAAATGAATATTTTCGATATAAATATTATACTAAAAGTTCATTGCATACATTTCAGGGGTCAAATCACAGATTTTTGTATTGTATTTTTTTTCGTTGTATTTTTAAATTTCAATAAAATTCAGCCTCCTCAAAATGAACATCACCAAGTGGAATGTCCTGTAAATTATCATCAAAGTTTGAGCCGTGCATTGACATCACTAACATTTCAAATTCATTTCGGTCTTCTGGAGGTTTCGGATGGCAAATCTTCATTCGATTATGTTTGAACCATATGAATCCATAAAATGAGCTACAAATTAGACATGAAATGAAAAGTGCAAGCATGAAACTATTAAAAGGAGACACTTTGGCAGGTGGTTCTAGTACAGTAACATTAAACCATTCCGTAAATGGACCCAGACCTGCTAATGAGATAGTTTGGAATCGAAGTTGCGTATTTCCAGGTGGAAGGGTGTCGATGGTGTATCTGAAATGAAAGCGAAATTGAAATGAAATGTGAATAAATTTTAATTTAAATTTACGTTTGATTCCATAAGAAATTGTTTGCCTTTGAAATACAATTTGACTGTGATAGCAAATAACTTCCCTCCATTTCACGTCGTTGTTCGATGATATAACCGACAATCGCTCCACTGGTTTCATTTTTTGTTTCAAATGTAATGGAAATTGTCTTGTTTTGTTCACCACTTTGATTAACTGTGACATTCACTGTATCTGCTACAAATTTTATTTAAAAAAATTTTATGTGAGTTCAATAAATCATGTTAATTTTCACTGTGAGGGTGCCTTACCATCACTATCAGGT
The DNA here is from genome assembly GCA_900002565.1 of Culicoides sonorensis. Taxonomy (NCBI): domain Eukaryota; kingdom Metazoa; phylum Arthropoda; class Insecta; order Diptera; family Ceratopogonidae; genus Culicoides; species Culicoides sonorensis. The sequence goes on along the minus strand of LN483558.1, from coordinate 279,268 downwards.
CTCGTACGATCACTATGAAATGTGTAGGGACTGCAAATTGTCACATTCATGCAAGCAAAAAATTGAAATGAGTACAAAACGAATGGTTTTAATCCTGTAATTTCATATCGATTATTGTCAATTGTCTGATTAGGCATAAAAACGATAGAATCAACGTAATATTTGTATTTTGTCACATCAGCAATTAGAGGTTCTTCATTATTTCCAAAATATTCGTCCAAATCATTCGTTTCACGTTTTATTCGAGCTTTCTTCTTAGAACTCGTTATGACAGTACTTGAACTGGTGTATTCAGTTACAGCTGGACTCAAGCCATAATCAATGTTATCATGTGAATTTTGACAACAACACTCTTCATTATTCGTTTCAATTTCCTGCATTTCATATGCGGATTTTTCATGTGGATACTTACAAAAATCCCTCCCGTAAATGACTTGATCATCGGGTTGACGCAAAATATCGACAGTATAAAATTTAATGTAATCCTCTTCTTTAGGCATCACAGTCCATGTCAATGTAATGGAGGTACTCGATTTTGCGTATGTCGTTAAATTAAAGACTTGTGTAAGGGAATCAATTGGTGTCTTAAAATACCGAATTGGGGATTGACCTTGTGTTCGATAATAGTTATCTTGGAATTCGGTACGCACATAAATGGCATACTGTGTCATCGGACTAAGTTCAGTTAAGTTGAAGGCCATATAATTATCTTCAGTGCGAGTGATTTCAGATAATTTTACTGATTTTGTGTCCCATGATGTACTGTTTAAGGAGAAAAAACAAATTTAAACATTTTAATGTGAAAAATTAAAATCTCTTACACAGTACACGAGTAAGTTCCATAATAATGTGTCATATTTGTATGAACTGATTCAACGTAATTAATCAAATATCCTGTTAATCTATCGGTGTTTCCAACGTAAAATGGTTCCCAGTAAATTGTAGCAGATGTCGGAGATAAAACCTTATATTTAACATCAATCACTGTCACATTACACGAATGACGACTTCCATTTGAATCGAGATCCGCCTTGGTCCCCTTATGGCCAGTGGCTTTGAGGAATTCTCGTACAAGGTATGGACATAATTTATCATTTGAATAAAAATGCATGGAGCCCTTTAGAAGTTTAAAGTCCTTGTGCGGAGTCCAAAGAGCTTGAAGATTGTTGTTTTCGTAAACGAGAAGCCCGTAAATCTGAAAAAAAATATTTTTGAAATAAATTTAACAGCAAAATATGAATATTTTCTTACATCGTCTTCCAAATCATATCCATGAATTACTCTCAAGTTCTTCAAAAACTGTAGTGATGTTATTGGAAATGACCTGTAAAGTAAATTAAAAATAATTTTTGAGCTCCTTGAATGTGAATATCAAAGTTCTTTAAACTCTTTCGAATTAATTTCATTTTAAAATTTTTATCAGATGCGATTTCAGTTAATTAATCATTGAAATTAATAGATAATATTGAAAAATAGGCCATTCCAAATTTTTTTTTCGCATAATTAAATTCAACATGGTAAATTTCAACTTTAAAATGCAAAAAAATAATTTGAAATGTCTTTAGAAAAAAAATCTCGCTAAAAGTTTTGAAACTGTCAATGAAATCCGTGAACTAGAAAAATGTTCATCAACTTTTAAATTAAATGAATTCTTAAAACATTTTACATTTATCATTTTATTTACTCATCGCTTAATTTTCCCATCCCAACTTTTCATATTCGTATTCTTTAATATTTTTTAAAAAGTGGTTAATGGTTGTGCCAAAAAAAAAAGTTTAAAAGTTTGTTGTTGTTTAAATTGAGAATAACATTTTTTGTGTTAACTTCATGTGCCAAGTTACAAAAAAAATCATACAATAATAAATAAAATTTAAATTACCTGAATATTTTGAGATAACCATGAATTTCTTCAATGGCGCCAAGGTACTCTGCCAATTCGTCCATTAACTCAGGTCGATCGGCAGCAATGTTCATTCGTATGTGCAACGAGCCATTTATGATTGTGCATCCATGGAATCGTTGGGCTTCATCAACATAATTTATTTCACCGCCACGACAATATTTGGGGCAGATAAACATGGGACATGGATGACAAGTGTAATCACTGATGGTTTTCCTGGTCTATGAAGGTAAATTTAAATGAAAAATTGATTAAAATGATAGGAAATGACAGAAAATACCCCATCACTGAATGACGATGATTCCTTTTCTTGATATCCTTTTGGACACACTGAAACACAAATCTGATTCTCTTCATAAATGTATCGCTTATAACTTCGACATTGTTCCCTCGTGACACATCGCATGAAGCTCTCATCATAAACTCTGGAAATTTAATTGAAATTAATAAATATTTTAAATTTAATTCAATCATACTTAGTTTCAGGACACTGCTCAACACAGACGCCATCATCTTGAGGGCCTTTACATGCAAAGCACCCACTTGCCGTTTTGTTGTGACATCCAATGATGCACGATTCATGACACTGTCTCAATGGATTTACCTTCGGCTTTGTGTCCTCATATGGAATAAAACACTCGGTTCGATTTCGGGCTGGATCTATTTTGCAAATTTTATTTGAAGGTCCAAATATTTGTGTGGGTTTTTGTACACACTTTTCACCATTTTCATAAAAAAAGTTTGTAGTTGTATTTTTTGTGATTGATTTCCAATTAAATGTCTTCACGTCACACAGTTGTGGACATCGTTCAATCCTCACACTGCCCCGATTTATTACTTGAAGTGAGGGTAATCCAATCGCTTGAAAATTTTCAAGGTCATATAAAACTAGGGCATAATTCATGAATAACGCATTTCCACGTATTATACTCAGATTGGGAAAAAGTTTTCTAAACGATTGTAGGCCTTTAACCCGATATGCCAATAAAAATCCTGTTATCTCCCTAAAAATTTTATTTAGTTTAATCAAATTGGTATTAATTTAAGATGTACCTAAGCTCCGGAAATGAAAAATTCTCAAAATTTTTTTGCAAATCATTTTCAATTAACACAATTCTCAAATATCCTAAGACAGCTGTGCATCCCTCTAATCGCTTCAAATTACTCGCACTGTTTCGTACATCGATGTTATGACAATCTTTGCAATAAATAACGGTAATTAAACTTATCACTACAAATATTAACATGAAATTTAATTGAAATTTCATTTTTAACGACTTGATATAAAATTTTCTTTTAAATTTATATTTTATATATCACGAAATGACTCCAATCATTGTCACAGTCAAGAAATAACTAAAATTAAATGAGATCTGATTGATTTTATTCATAATTTGATGATCATCAAAGAAAAAATTGATATTATTCTATTGATGATGATGATGATGATAAGACTGGATATAATTTAATTTTATTGTTTAACTGTATTGATGTGAGGTGTAAAGTAAAAAAAAATTATATTGAACCTCGTTTGATCTCACTGTGACATAATTTTTTCTTCTATTTCATTTCCTAACACACACATATTTTACCTTATCATCGACTTTTATATTACTCATCATTTTATATTATTATTTTAAACCTACTCTAGACAAGTTCTTATCAATATTGAATTATTTGAATGATATGTGTATGCATGCATTGTGAAGGTAAGTGAGGTCAGAAACAAGACAGTGTCAATTAAATTAAATTATGATTTTTTTTATTATTTGATTATATTTATAACGAGACAATAAAAGTCACTGTATTTTGTGCCTTATTAATGATTGTTTCAATTGAAAATTGACTTAGTTGGTCAGTAGGTGCTTAAAAGTCGTTCAATTAAGACAGTTTTTTGAATTGTAAATGGAAGTTTTTGCATTTTTTTGATAAATTGGATCGGTTTGGAATTGAAAAGTGGTCGATTGCTTGTCCGTCATTCCTGAGCTTCCAGATGATCATTGACGAATGTTAGTCAAGCGCCTTTCATGACCGTTAAAAATTTTAAGTCTACATGGATGATGAATATCGTTCTCCTTGAGGCGTCTTCTTTGAAAAAAAATATTTTTGCTAAGTAAAAAGGTGAAATTCTCGTAATCTCAGTTTTCCTAGAATTTTTTTTGAACACTTACGTGCCGTTTCCCTTATGGCATTCCATGGCAGGAGGAAATTCTTTAATATTTTGAAAAAAATATTATTTTTGTGGAAATCAGAATTTAATTTGAATCGACGAGACAAAAATTCATCAATTATCGAATAATACAAAATGAAAAAAGCACAATCACATTAAACGAATCAATATAATCAATAATGAGAACAATTCATTGACATACGCCCACACACACGCACACAGACACACAAATAATTGTGTCAGTATGTTGATTGACCCTCATTTTATCGTCTCTCTTATTAATCAACTATACACGACATTTACTGTTTTTGCATAAAAATTATTTTTATTTTTTAATTTATATGTCAAAGTACTGCCAAAATCTGACCTAATTTTCACAGCATACTGTTTTGAATGTTAAAAAATTCATCAAAATCAAAACGGAAGTAATAACACAGGAAAATGAAATGATGATGATTTTCGTTTAAAAATATTTTAGTCACATATCGCTGATTTCAGTATTTTTCAATTCAGTTTGATAAAATTATTATTGGGATTGGCATCAATTTCGCACGTAAAATACGAGTTTAGTAAATAATATACAAGGAATTGAAGAGAAGACAATAAAAAAATTACCATCATCATCATCATCATTTAGAGAGCATTTCCTATATTTTTTTTTGTTTTGTTTGAAATTTTATTTTCAAGTTAAAAGAAATTCCTTTTCGATACTTTTTGTTTTGTACCAATATTGATGATGATGATAATAAAGATGAAAAAAAAAGTACAAACTGTGCAATAACACTCTCAGAATAATAAAATATTAGGGAAAGAAACTCATGAATTGGGATTTTATTTCATTTTTTTTTTTGCCATACAGAAGTCTATTTTTAAATCATCTTATTTTAAGTTCAGAACATTGCAGTCAGCATATTGTTGAAAAATTGTGTCTTGAAGCGGTTTTTCTTCATTTTTCCTTTACATGCATGTATGATATACACACACACACGTACAAAAGGGCAGAGAAACAGAGTCACGTTCCAGTCAATATCAATAAAAAGAACTGGAATCAGACCCCGTTTGTTGTTTCAAAAAAAAAAAATTCTTTATATATAAAAAAATGATGATAAAAGCGGATTTCAAGAGAAAAAAATTTTCGATGCTAATTTTTTTCAAATAATTTTTTTTCATCAAATGAGCATGAAGAGTCCTCTAGGTTAAGGTGATAAAGCAAAATCATCTTACAAAAGCAAACAAAACCAAAATTATTTGAATCTAAATTCAGATCACAATAAAATCTAATAAAAAATAGAAAAAAAATAAAGATACACGATCATTTATTGACTGTATTGCAATTTCCATGGTCAGAGCCGTATCTTAGGGTTAAAGGGTCAATTTCTCGGAATTTGGAATCGAAATGAAAGAAAAAATTACCAATGATTTTGGTTGTTTTTAGTTAATCAACAAATTGAATTTCAGTCCATCTCGAATGATGTCACTGAAAATTATCCTCAATTTCTTGTTTATTTTTTTTGTTCTATTTGAATCTTCATATAAATTGTGTACTGTATAACATTTTACCTTTATCACCTTTTTTCTGTACGCTTCAGTAAATTGTTCTCAATTCAATTGTGATAGTGTTGATTGGCAATGAAAAAATGTATAACGTGACCATTAACGAGAAAACAAGGGCGCTTTTCTAAAGATAGTATTTGCCAGTTGGGAAAATTCGGGAAAGTGATGAAAAATTTTCATGATTTTAGAAATATTTGCGATTTTCCGCAATTTTAACGAGTTGCCGCCAATTATCTGCCATTTTTCCGGTTTTTAAACTCCGTAGTTATGGAAATTTTCTTTAAAAATAATCTTGCTTTCATTAAAAAATTTTTTTTAATAACAATAAGTTAAGGCCATTACAATTTTCCTTTTTGTTTCTCGTCGCAGTCCGCTCAAAATAATAAGAAGGAGGAGGGATGAATAATGGTAATAAAATAATGATGAAAAAAAAAATTTATAAACAAATGTCATGAAAAAAATTTTTTTATGTGAAAAATATTTTAAATATTTATTGAAAAAAAAAATCATGCAATTTAAGTAAGTTTTGGATTTTCTTCATGTTTAAAGTAACAAAATATTCAGTAAAACTTTTTTTAAAATTTGAAAAATTTAAGATCGTTAAATATTTTCAAGGTTTTAAATGGTTTTCATTATTTTATTACTATTATTCCCTCCCATTATTCCTTCTTCACTTTTGTGGAATAAAGAAGTAGGAGGCGACGGGAAACAAAAAGGAATTGTAATGGCCTAAGTTTAAAATAACATTTTTTTTGTGTTAATGTTATTGAATTCTTTTACTTAAAACTCTAATTGTTATAATTAATATTAATGTTGCAAATACAAAAATTAAATTCGAACTCGTTAAATTGCTACACTTGTTCAAAAGTTTCGTTATAGTAATTCTATTAGCAATCAAAATGAAATCCAACGCCGCTTTTTGTAAATTAATCAACTCATGTTTCTCAGCTAGCTTTAATAACGCTTCAGCTTCATCCAAATTTTGTATTGTTATTGGCTGAACGTAAATCGCATTAAGCAGCTGTTGAAAATTGCTAGGTAAAATATTAGAAATTGTTATTGTTGTTTGATTTTCCGGCAAGTCCTTGAAGATTTTTGAGAATTCTGGTGAAATTGTTTGCAATACAAATTTATGCGCCTTAATTTTGATATCTGAGCATGTGAATTCGAATGTGATGTCTTTTGTTGAGTCCATTGATGATAAATTTAAGAATTTGTTTGTGATGTTTGGGTATGTTTTTTGTGGATTGTTCATTTTGTTGCCTTAGTGATCTGCTTGAAGTGATGTTGTGAACTGTAGATATTGTGCAATCTCCATGCTATTTATTTGAATTCTGAACATAATTTTTTGTTATGATGATTCATATTGATGTACAAATACATTAATCATATTGTGATCTTTAATATTCATTGACTTCTTTTGTAAATTTTTTTTTTTTGTTTTTTATTAAAATTAGAAAAATAAAAGTTTTAACCAACCACCATATTAAAATTATTGTTTTTTTTTAATGATTGTTTTAAACATCTAGTTTTAAGGTGTAACAAGCTATACCAGTATTTTTGTTATAGAACTCAACAAAACTATTATTGTCCTGGAATCTTATGCCAATCACATTTGACCAGTTAGGGCTGAACTGTAAAAAATATGTATTTAAGTCATTAAAATCTTTATACTGAATTAATTTGCCCTGACTTTTTGCAAGATAAATATTTTTAAATATAGCTGAATATTTTTTTCGTAAATGATTGTATGATGAATGACAATAATTATTGTTAACATTTGAACTAAAATAGTTTTTGTCGAGTCTTGCATAAGCTCTTTTAGCATAGTCGTCAGATGCTAAAAACAAAGACATCAATTCAAATTCATTAATCGCATAGGATGATTTGTTAGTTGTAGAAGATGAAAATTCATCTGGCATCTCACAAGTTGGTTCAACATTGTTTGCAATTGCATCTTTATTAGCGATAATTGCTAATTTTTGAGAATCAGACAGCATAATTGATGATGTGATCCATTGAATTGGCAACGTAACAAATGGAAATTTTTTTAAAATGTTTTGATATGACTTTAATTTTCCAGTCACCACCAAAAATTCCAAAACTTGATATACATTTTGGTATGAATACTGATAATTTTCAAGTATTGCTATAAAAGTGTCTTCACTGATTTGGTCAGTCAATAAAAAACAACTGAAAAGAACTTTAACGCAGTTGGTTTTGAATAATTTCCTACACTTTTCTTGAATTTCCTCGATTCCAATTCGATATGCATTTTCATACATTGCAATGCTGTTAATTTCATTGCAATTTGTCAACATGAAATCCTTGGAAATTTTTGTCAAATCCTGCAAATCGTATTTTTTTGCTGCTATAAACAACTCAAATGAATCCCTGACAACTTTTATCTCGATTGGCTTCAAATAAATGAAATCGATTATAATCTGAAATATTTCAGGACTTGTGCTCCAAATTTTAATCAAATTTCCTGATTTGCTTATCATTTTAGCCAAAACAGGAGAAACTGCTTCAAGGATCAACGAATGTGCTTTAATTGTAATACTTGAGCCTTTAAATTCAAATGTGACATCTTTTTTGTCATCCATCGATGATAAATTTGAGTATTTTTCTAGTAACACAGGAATTTTTTGGTAATGCTGAGACATCTTATTTTATTTTCAATTTAATTGAAGTGTCTTTGAGCTAAGGTAAAACTTGAATGATCTGATTTTCATAAAAATCTGTTCTTTTATTTGGAATGTAGGACAAATTGTTATGATGATTGCATGACTCAACGCATGGATGAAATTCAAAAATGGCAGATACTTGTATGTCAGAAATTGTACATTGAAATGTTCGTTCGCTTCAATTTTATTTTATTTAATTCGATATATTTTGAGTAGCATTAGCTTATGCTAACGACTATTGTCGACTGATTGTCTTGTCAAACATACTTATTGAGGCTTTTTTGCTTATCACTGATCTGATAAGATTCAGATAAGGAATTAAAAAAGACTCTTAAGCATTCAATGCAACTTTCATCCCATTTAAAACATTTTATGGACATTTATTTTCATTTTACCGTTTTGGCATCAATTTTTCAAAAAAAAAATGTAAAATAAATTTTTTATTTTAATTTTTAAAAGTCGTCTACAGTTAAATTTTTTACTAAGTTCGCCCTCATTGAAGACATTTTCTTATTTTGATATCAAAAAAATGTTTATTTTTCGTTCTTAATCCCTTTAAATGCGATAAAATCCTAGTCGAATTCTGCAGTTAAAACACGTATTTGTCTAACATTTCAATTCAATTCAAAGCAATACGAAGAGAACGAAATAACGAGTAAAACTTCTTTAATTACTTAATTGATATGTTAATTTGAACAAATAGAAAGAGAATACAGAAAATTTTACCTCTTCACGTATTAAAATCCGATTTGTATGAGGAAAATGAAGCATAATAATAATAAAAATAAAAACAACAACAAGAACAACAAAAATTTTAATAGAAGAAACATTTCTATTTAAGTTTCTTTTGAATAAATGGATGAAAATTAGTGAATTTTAGTTCAAAAAGTAGTTTATTTTATTATTTTACTTCATACATGTGAATTGCTCTTGTTCTTACACAAATACTGTGGGTGATGTTTCAAAAATTTTGGTATGCTTAGTAAATTATTATGAAAAGCTTCCATGTAATAAATGACTTCAATGCATGACGTGTGTGTGTATGCTTTTCAAGTAAAAATTTGTTTATTTGACTCAAGTTATTTAATTGTTTGGAATTGAAATGAAAATGCTCGATTGGGAACGTTTTGCGTGGTCCGTATCGTATCAGTTGAATTGAAGTTCGGATTTGGGGTAAAATGCGGTTTTAGGCTCACATTCAAGATCATGATTTTTTTTTTTTTATTTTCATATATATTGTAATTGCTTCGAGACAGTACAAATGTGAAAATTTAAGGGAGAAAATTATTTAGATATTTATCTCTAAATATGTGTTTTTGTGAGTGTTTTCATCTAGTATTTGTTATTGTTCGCCAAAGGTAGTAAAATTTATGTAAAGTCAAATGTAGAATAGTAAATAAACAAGTAAAATAATTAATTAAATTCAAAAGAACTTGTAAAGATTAGGAAAGATAACAAAAAATCGGTTAAAAATGTTTATTTGGAAAAATAATCACTTAATTTAATCCAAATGAAAATTATTTATCGATTTGATGATGAAAACTGTAAGTTGGCGCTTGATGGGTTAAATATTTATTTTTTTTTTTTGGATATTTGAAAAATTTCTCCATTTTGAAGAACTCAACCATTTTTATTATACAGACAACCATCATAAGCCCTTTTTTTGCTGCAAATCGCCCACAGTGATCCGTTAAGCGCCAAACAAAGTTTCCGATATACGGAATGAATTGCTAATCACTATAGAATGTTATCAACCTCGTAATTTTTTTTTAGCAGAAATTAAATATTTTAATTTTTCCTCTTAATTAGAACAGTTTTCCTTTTTTATCGCAATGTCACGTGCAGCTCTTTAACTCTTTTCCTTAGTTACGTGTAAAATTAAGACCCAAAATGATTTTCCATACTTTTTTACGTGTATTTCTATGAAACATTTCAAATTAAAGACACACACTATTATAATTTTTCTGATACAAAATTTTCCACTTAAATATTTCATCATGTTCCAGAAATGCATCATTTTCCACATATGGTCACATATATTTTTCCTCCTCATCCCTCGTCTATTCATTTAAATGTAAATAAATAGAAGCCCGAAAATGCATCCGATCAAAAAGTCAAGAAATTAATTTAATAAAATTTAAACTAAATTCCAAAGTCATGACTAAAAAGACAAGATATATTTTATTTTATATATGCCTGTGGAAGAAGAGCACACACTTATGACCATTATTTTTAGGAAACATGTGTGTGGTGTGGTTTAATTGGTGATGAATGGTGCATTTAAATAAGGTTTAAATGGGGACACACACACACATGAAATTTAATATTAAATACACAATTTATTGGATAACAAAATGTTGGTCTTATGAGACATTCATGACTTAAAATGACGATGACGATGCACATGGAATATTTAAAATAAAATTATTTTAATATTTGTTGCGTTTTTAGTTGTTATTATAATAAAAATGGTTGCATTGAAATTATATGTCAAATTTAAGGATATGGATTAAGGACATTGAGTATGATGAATTTCATTTTTGCATTTCCTATCATGCATCAATGGACGATTTCTTTCAAATTTGATGTCATATTTGACAAAATGACAAAAAAATTCCAAGTCTCCAAGCAATTTCATTTCTTTTTAAACATAATTTCAATTTCATCAAAAAAAAAAAATTAAATGTGTTTTATGGCCCACGTTTGTTTCAATTTCAAAATTACTTACAAAACTTCAGGCCATTTCAAAAACCAATTTCTGCCTTTTCACAAAGAAATTTATGATTGAATTTCCTGCTAAACGAAACACATAAAACTGAAAGAGCCTTAAAATAAAAGGCTTTGAAACATATTGCATGATATTTTTTTCTGTTATCTCGTCTAATAATAATAAAAAAAAAAAATATAAAATAAGAAAACAACAAAATACTAAATTGCTTTGATGCTATTTTCATGTTTTCTCGACATTTGGCTTTCTTATGCATGCATCTTGAATTTTTTTTTGTCTTCATTTAAAATAACTTTTATTTTCCAATTCAATGAAATTCCTTTTCCTGTTTTGTCTCAAAGATATTTTTTACATTTTTTTTTCGTTTTGGATCTTAAAAGGAAACGATGACATATTTTACTTTATTTTTCATTGTTTTCTTTTTATTTGACCAAAAATTTTTGCTTATTTTCATGTTTTGTTTTTCTTTATGAGTGTGTATGTGTATCATTTCTAGTGTTTGTCTTCTATCATAATTTTTTTATCATAAATATTTGTGTCTTGTTAGATTACACCAAAAAGGGACAAAAAAATATTACATAAAAAAATATTAGTATTAAGGATATTTTGAGACATAAAACTTGAATTTCCTTTTTTTATTTTTTTTTTTTTTAAATAAAATAACATGACAATTTTTCTCAAATTTTCGCAAAAAAAGAAATCACCCAATTTAATGAATTTTAGTTTCCTTTTAAAATTTAATTTTCGTTTGTTTACTTTCCACCTAATCAAGATCAGAAAATAATCCGTAAAATAATATGAACGTCAAATACACACACACACACAGCGTTAAAATTTTCCAATATTTGTCTTTTTAAGTGATTCCTCGTTACACCAAAATAAATTTCAGCTTGAAAGTAAAACATAAGTCTTCTTATACCATAAATTTTAATTTGGTTCATTTTATTTAAACAGCAAACTACAGCACAAATTTAAAGGTAACAAATAAGCAAGTGTGCATAGAAAGGCAAATTACAAAAACCGAATGTAAACGTTAATTTTCCCAAACATCATGTTTTCATTTATTAAAGTTTTCTGCAACACTGCACCACCATAGTTTTAGATCATTCCTTTAAAATAAATTGAGTTTTTAATCCTAAAACTGTGTTGAATCACTTATGTGAGTGCGCGTATGTGTGTGTGTGTATGTAAAATTTACATTGCATCGTTTCACTACTTCTAAATTTACTTCAAACATTTTGAAAAAAAAATAACACACATTTACCGAATCAGGTAATTCAAGCAAAAATTTTAAACATGTGTGTGTGTGTGTGTGTGTGTTTGTGCTTCTTGTTTTAATATGTGATGCAATTTCAAAAGTTAAAACTGCTAAAATTGAAACTTTACTTACCTTCGTATATGAACGAATACAAGTCAAGCTTAAATATTGGTACAGCAGCTGTGTTGTTTGTTTATTATTTTGTTGTTTTTGATGATGAGTAACTTTTATGTTTGGTAGAATTGAGTTAAATGAATGTTTACGGAAATTAAATTGAATCAATATTTGGACAGTTATGTGATATTAATAAAAAATATCAGAATACGAAAGGAAATGTTTTGAAAACAGAAAAAAAATTGAATGTAAAATAACGGTCAATTCGAAAATTTGAAAAACCAAAAAATTTTGAAAAAATTCGGTTTTTGAGTGGCTCCACTGCTTTCGAGCAAACATTTGCTAAGGAAAATTTCTTCACCCTTAACGCTCTTCTTTCATTTCAAAAAATATTCGTTTTCATATCAGTTCAATTACAAGCAAATCTTTAAGATCATAAATCAAATGAAATGGATTTGATAGATTTAACTTTTGCCTTTATCCATTTTTTATTACTCTTATTCCTTTTCGACTTGATTCGAATACTTTTATTATTTGAAAACTTTTTTTTTATTGTTTTATCATATTCAATCAAACACGCATTGTATTAATGTTCCAATAAAAAGTAAGAAAATGTTGGGTCATTTAATCGAAATTAACAAGACATGACACGTTAAATTCAAAACTTTTTGTTTTATCTGAAGTCCATAACCTTAAAATGAAAACCAAAAACAAAAAAAAAATGGAATAAAATTATATGAAAAATAAAAATCCAATTTCCTCAGTGAATTATTTAACTTGATTAAATGCAGTTGATTACAATCATCATCATCATCATAGCACACTCCATAAAATATTCGTATTTGTAGTGCAAAAGTGCGGGAGAGAATGAGAATATGTGATATTATTTGCACAATTACCTGTTTCTTCTTTATTTCCTGGTGTCTGATTGTCTCGTTTTGCAAATTTAATCACAATCACAACAACAACAAAACATTTAAAACCAATTTAAACATCAAGCTTTTATCAATAGTTTCAATCTCTGTTTTACCCTATTCTCATTTTTTTTTGTTTTTGGTTCATTATTGTATACGAAGAATTTACGTACCATTTTTATATGAAATTTATATTCACATAGATATTTGGAACAATTATTTTTGTATAAAAGAGTAGTAAAATTTTCTGAAAGTACTTTATTTTATTTTGTATTCATGTGTGTGTGTGTGTGTGTGTGTGTGTTTGTGTGTGTGTGTGTACCATGACAAACATTTATTTTATAGAGATATCAGGACAGGTACATCATTAAAAATGTGTGTGTCTAGAAATACTTGAACGAGTTTTTTTTAAAAAAATATGTGAAAAACGATTTTTAACTAGTTTAACATATTTTTTACTGTTCTATTCCAAATACGACTTAAATAGATTGAAAAATGGAAGTTTTACGGTTAATTTTTTGATAACCTTACAAAAATTGACCAGATTTCATGGTTTTGATACTCATAATGTATGATATTTACATTTAAAATGGTTAAATTCATAAATTTAACGTTAAAAATAAAAAAACCGTTAAAATTGTTAAAAAAGGACCATAATTAATATGACATGAAATTATTTTATAAATAACTCCTCTTGAAACGAAAATCCTCTTTCAAAAACATGCACACGCAAACAAAAACACGTTTATTCTTTTTAATTTTCCATTAAAAGTACACCCACTTACATTAGCCAACAAAGAATGTAATGAGTGTAATGAGCATGCATGAATTTAAAGTATTTTAGGGCACAATACAATACAAAAAAATAATAAATATTTTGTAAGACAGGTATTTTTAACATAATTTTCCGATTTTATGCACACATGTATGTTATAATTTTTTGTTCTTGACTTTAAATTATGATAAAAATAAAAGGATTTTACTCTTTGTTATCATATTAAAATTAAACATGTTTGGGAGGAAATTGGAGGAGTTTTTTTTTCCATGTGTGTGGAGGTGGGTATTTTTGTATTTAATTTGGTTCAATGTTTAACAGCATTATTTTATGTTAATAAAATATGTTAAAATTATGCTTTTAGTATCATATTAACATGTTTTCAGAATTTTCCTTGTTGATTTCACACAATATGAGGAAAATAAGGAACTAAAAGTTGTCCAATTGTCATAACTAATGTACGTGTCAAATCAAACGCGGTTACAAAAAAAACTTTGATACAAATCTGACATTGAACTTGTTTCAAGGGAATGCGCTCATAAAAATCCTTCATCGATCTTATTTTTTTTTTATTGTTTCGCGGATGTTAATTGAATTAATTACTTTTTTACATAGCTAGGAACATTGAAAATTAACCAAAATTTCTAAAATTAGACAAATGAGACTATGAGCAATTTTGAAAATTGATTGACGAAAATTTTCATAAATCACCAACAAAAAAATTCTGGATTACTTTAATCGAATACTCGATTATTTTTGTGAACTTTTTTCAATTAAACTTCTAAAATGTTTTCTTCTAATTCAATAAAACGTACATTTTATTACAAATTTTATTGACCATATAAAATTGAACAAAACCTCAGAAAAAAATCTGCACATACGAAAAAAACCGATGATTCATAACTTCCAATAATCGCATTTCTTTCACAATACAAATAAAATAAAGAAAAAAGAAATTAAACACAGAAAATCGGAAACAGCAGTCATGATTCTTTTTTTTCATTTCTTTAGTATTTTCCGTTTTTCTTTCAAAACAAATACACAGATTTAGTTGTGAATTAGACATGAAATTCAATATTGGTTTCAATATTTGCCAATTATTTGAACTATTTTTATTTTGTTATTGATTTTCTGTTTCCTTTTTTCATAGCTTTAATTCATTTAAGTGAAATCTCTTTTTATTATTTTTTTTTCTTTTCTTTTCTTTTATATTTGTTTTTGTTTTAATTGAAATAAGTTTTGATATTAATTCTATGATTGAAACGTGAGTTCCACAAAGCAGAAAGCATTTGAAATGGAATCACTTTTTTTCAATGATGGTATTTATGCAAGGGGGTAATCTGGTCCTGGGTTATCTGGATTAATGTGCTTATCCTGGTTTGAAATAAGAAAATATATTATTAAAATAATTTTGTACTCAATTTTATTTAAAATCTTGCCTTATAATGTTTTTTGGAGTGATCATGATTCATTCTATTATCAAAATCATATTGGTTCTGGAAAAAAAATTATTTAAAATTTTGTTTCATTACTTATGAAATTGAAATTTTACTTCAATTTGATTATGACTAGCATGACGTCCTTTATCTTCCTGATATTTGTCATTCTCTACAGGCCTGGGCGTGGTGAATATGTTTCCGAAATCTTCCTCAGTTGTAGTGGCGTCAGTAGTCTTAAAAAACACAAAATTTTAATTTAACTTTCTTACATTATTCTAAATTTAAATATTTTTACGCGGTTATGCCGCCAGCGACCGCAACCACGACCATTTCCAGGACCATGTCTATGACCATAATGTCCCAATGTAATGGAAATCAAACAAAATAACAATATTAAATATTTCATTTTCTTCAATGTCTTCACGACTTAAGAGTTAGAACGTCTCTAAATTCAATTCAGTGAAATTTCATGAATTTATATTATTTGATTTTTATTTATAATATGCAGCGAGATAAGAAATCGTTACATGGAAATTCAAGACAATTAAGATTAAGTTATCACTTTTATAGGCAAAGAATATAACATTCGAAAAGACCCACTTTCATCGAAATTTCCAATTAATTGACATACTATTTTCACAGACTCATTCCCAATAAAATGCATAAAAAAATTGCAATATTAAAGTTTTTTACTAATACTTTAATAGCCTCTTTTTCTAATAAAAAATAAAACAAACTTTTATTTCAGTCACATTCATATTTTAGTTTCATTAATGACACCTTAAGCCACACTCAAATAATTTCTCTTTATATAAAACATGAACGTTAAATGACTGAATTCCCAGAAAAAAAAATTTTTATAATAAAAAAAAGTTTTTCTTTCTTTTTTTTATTTAAAGGAGGTGTTAGTTAGTCTGTATTTAATTACAAAAGTTTAACTTTTATATGTTGAGTTGATTTTTTTTCCTTTTAATTTTCGTATGAATGGAGAATCGTTATTGACTTACTATCATAAAGCGTCACCATGAAAGTAGCGTTCAAAAAAAATTATAATGAAAGTTTTTCTATACGCTTAAAGAGCTTTAATTACAGTTTTTATTGCAAATATTTTATTGAAATGCAACATTTTGTGCGATTTTTCTGTTTAAATATTAGATTTTATTGATTTTTTGTGTATAATTTCAATACAATTCAAAATTTGTTACGAATTTCGCACAATTCTCAAGTGTTTTGAATCAAAGAAAATGGCAGTCATATGAGGATTTTGACTTACACCAGAAAGTTCACAGCCGACTGTTTGTTAAAATGAAAGTAAGTTAAGTTAAAAACCGTGTTGAAATTTCCTACGATTTTTAAAAAATATCTTAAATAAATGTAAAATTCGTCGTATCGATGTGAATCGAAAAAGCTGTCCAGATAATTCAATTTTCAAGGAATTGCAATCATTTCGACAAAAAAAGGTGGAAAACGAAAGCCCTGATACGTATTAAAAAAAGAGGAAATTTTAACCAATCGAAGCCTTAAAAATTCGTAGGAAATTTCAACACGGTTAGTTGAAAGTAAATTCAAAAAAAAAAATCAAACAGAATGGCAGAGACGGTCCCGATTCATTCAAAAAAAAAACGTTTTTATCTGATCTTGAACCGTTGCAATGGTTCTTAACACTAAAACGATATTCAAGTACAAGTGAGTACAAAAACATGCATATTATGATCAAAAAATCGTTAACTTTCCACCTACTTTAATGAAATGTTAAATCATAACCGGAAATTCTAACAAAAAACATTAAATGTCACTCTTTTTCCTTTGAATTTCCTCATATAGAACAAAAAAACTTCAAACTAGTGGTACATAATAATAAGTGACATGTTACAAACTTTTATGTTTACAAATAAACTTCAAGAAATTATACCTTATTTCATGTAATCTAAATGTACAATTTTTTTTTCAATCCACATTAAAAAAAGTCACATAATGAAATGTCAAAAAAAAACAAGAATTCATGTAAAACCCCTTCTCTTTCCCTCACTCTCTTCAGATTATTGTTAAAATGTAAATTTAAATTCAAAATGAAACCAACTTTTTTTTTTAACTTTTTCTATTTCTAATGGGAAATTTTTGTTTGATATTGAAGTAAAATTTGTAATAACAGTAAAAAGTTAATAATAGTATGCTAACATTTATATGTATATAAAAACACTAGGAAACGAAAGCACCGAACAAAAAAAAACATCATTTTTCATTCTCACCTCTTATTATTATTATTTTTCACTTCTGACACTTTTTGAAGTGTTTTGTGCCTTTTTTTGCTGTGTTCGTACAACTATTAATATGAAAAGAAAAAGGAAAATAAATGAGAGACAGGAATATATTGAGAAGTGTTACACGGTTATTTATGAGTTAGAATTGTTACTACACAAAGTAAAAGAATAAGGACAAGGGAAAAAAAAGAAGAGGAAATACGCAGAAATATTAAAAGTGAGAAAAAAGTGCGGTGTAAAAGCATGAAAAATGATAAGTCACGGTTTGAAATGATTCGCGATGATTATCAGCTCAAATTTACGACAGGTTATTGTAAGGTAACCAAAAAAGGGGAGAATGACATGAATTTTAAAGAGTATCTTTAAAACTATTTTTATTTTTTGAATAATCATTGTAATTTAGATTGAATTTTATCTTCAATTTTATTTGAAATCATGAAAATTCATTTAAATTAAAATTGCTTTTATCTTTCTGTCGTTTTCAAAGTGCTTTCTTCTTTTGTTGTAATCTATTTTCTAATTTAGTGCAACGAATTTACATTTCTAAAGCCAATTTTAAAAATCATTTTCATTTCATATGTTACGCCATTTTTTTTTTTTAAATTCAATATTATCGAGTTGAAACTTAATTTCGAAGACGAAATGCATTAAATATAATGAGACGCTGTTCTTCAAAGAAAAATTTGAATATTCAATTCTTAACCCATCATTGACTGATTCGTAAAAAATTAAAATTGTCATGAAAAATTTTTGAAAAATGTATGAAATTTAGAAAAACTTATTTCGAAATTTTCAACTTTTTTTAAATATGAAAAAAATCATTACAAGGTGCTTCTTTGAAAAGTGAACCTTAGGAAAGTATGGGATAATGAATGTTAAATAAAAATTAAAAGAAATTCTAGTTTGAAATAAGTTTAGTTTCTCTCTCTCTCTCTCTGAAAAGAAAAGTGCAATGTGAAATTTATTCCAATAAATGGGAACTTAATTTAGGGGTCGTTTACATATGAAAAAGTCAAAATTTATATAAAACTGTCCACATTTTACATCATTCGACAAATATCAATGTCAAAATGAATTCAAGGTCAAAGGCCCTTAAAATTTTTGGCTTTAGCTCATGTTGAAATGTAAAATGCGTTACAAAATATTTCAAACGACCCCACAATGTAAGACACGCTTAATAATCGACATGTTATAATCAATTTTACGATAAACAGACATTAAATTTGCAAAATTTTATTCTCAGAATTACTTCTTATCTTCAAAAATCCTTGAATATTATTTGTTGATGTAATTGAATTGAACTAATTTTTTTTGTAGTTGAACAACCTGTATTGAAACACGTATTACAATTTTATTATTGTTTATTTACTATACATTTATATTTTTTTTAATTTCCTTGATTCATTTAAAATTGTATGTCAAAAGGTGAATCTTTCGGATTTCTTTCGAGCTTCGTAACATTTTTTTTCTTATCATGGTATGACCAAAACTGGTATTGTTACGATTCAGAATCAAAACAATAAAATTTTAAGTGAAAAAAATTATAAATAAAACTGAAATTAAATGAAGAACTTCATAAACGATCGAATTTTTGAAAGTGTAATACATTTATTTGAAGGAAATTTAAAGAAATATCATGAAATTCTTGATAGTACTCGCCCTTATCATTGGCTTAACAGTCGCTGGTATGAATTAATTCAATGTAAGGAGAATAAATTTGAATGTGAAAGTTTGAATTTTTACAGCTCCACAATTTGGAGGTCATGGACATGGAGGTGGACGTGGACATGGTGGCGGCTTCCAAGTATGAGACAAAAAATGTTAATTTTTGAATCAGTTTAATATTAAATTTGAAAATATACCTGTTTGTAGGGTGGCCATGGAGGAGGTCATGGCGGTGGTTTCCAAGTAAGATTTAATGAAAAATGTAAAAAAAAATATGTGAAATTTAAAGTCAATAAAATTATTAATAGGGAGGCCATGGAGGAGGTCATGGTGGTGGTTTCCAAGTAAGATTTAAATGAAAATGGTATTTTATTGAATAATTTCATAATAAAAAATTTTATAGGGGGGCCACGGTGGATTAGGAGCTGTACCTTACGGAGGTGGTGGCTTCAGTGGAAGTGCCTCACAAGCTAATGCAGCGTAATTTAAAATTTACATCAATTTTTCATGACATTTCAAATAAATTTTCCTTTAAAGTTCACAATCCTTCGGTGGTGGTGGCTTAGGCGGTGGATTCGGAGGATCAGCTGCTCAAGCAGGTGCTGGTTCACAGTCATTCGGATTCCAAGGATGAATTTTACCCAAAACTCTCATTGATGTTGTTGCAAGAAATTCTAATTTTACAATCAAATTTCAATGGGAGATATAACAAATAATCTTATACCTTGACCTTTATTATTAAACATTATCAAATATTGTGACACGAAATGAACAGCAAATTATTCATTATACGAATCCAAAATAAAAACGACATAGCCAGTAAATTGTTTTATGTGAACGATTTGTACTCGAATAAACTTCATAAAAATGATTTATTTTTATTATACATGTCAATTAGTTCGTTACACACAACTGTCGAACATTAAAATTTATGTTTTTGTCCCTCTTTTGACTCATTTATGATTTCTCACACACAATTCTAATAACAAAATCCGAATATGTAATGAATAGTCATAAAATATTTCACATAAGTGACAACCAATAAAATAATAACAAGTTTTATGAAGTTCTTGGGTCTTAATCAATTGTTTTATTAAAAATGTTACTGATTTTGGTCCTTTGCGGTCATTTAAGATCCCATAATCGAAAATTTCTTGTCATATGTATGAATAATTTAATACAATTTATGATGACAATTTCCTACAACAATCAAATCATTTCAAGTCATATCAGGGTAATAAAAGTTGACTACAAAGAAAGAAAAAAATTCATCAAATCAAAGTAATATTTTTCATTTAATTTGATAAATAAAATAATATGAGAGGAAAAAACTCACATTCTTCTTCTTTATCAGCATGAATTTTTTTTTGTTATATTAATATTGTGTCATAAAAGACAAACGACTTTTAACACAGTTCTCTCTTCGCATACACACAAGATTATTGCAATTCTCATCAGTCAGAATTCCCCCCTCATTTCAAAGAAAATTTATGCAAAACAGCAAATTTTTCTGTCTACAATTCAAGTGAATATTAGGCATCATCATATAAGTACTCACGTCATATCAGCATATGAATGAGTGAACATCCAAAGTCATATTTAAAGATAATTCTTATAATAATAATAATAATAAAAGGGTTTTGCTACACTCATTCCAAATCCCAATGTTTCAAGTATCAGAGAATTAATGAAAATATATTAAAAAAATTCATGTATGTGAATGTGGGAGCTTAATGTTAATTTTGTTTGTTCAAAATTCAAGGAAAGTACTTTGATAATGATAATAAAAATAATAATAAAACATTTGTAATTCACGTATTGTTACATTTAATTTAATTTTTGTTTTATTTAAGTTTTATTTGAATTCTCTTTTTTAATTGAATAATCTGTTTCGCGTAAATATGAATTTTAAATGCGAGTCTTAAAAGCTTTTACGAAAGTTAAAATTTTTCTATTTGTTTTTTGATTATTTTGAAAACTAATACTCATGTCATTGTAAAGTCGCTTCATCTCCTTATTTTCTCATTATCATCAACTTCTTCAATTTCTTTGGTAATATACAAGGCTGATGTACGTAATCAAGCTTTATCTCCTAGCTTTATTTATTTATATCCAAATTTTGTTTTATTTCCCATATCACATTTAAATATTATTATATTGAAGTGATTTTCTCTATTCGTTTTATGTGTGTGTGTGTGTGTTTTTTTTTTATTTAGATTCATAGGAAAAATTAAGCTTGTAAGCATTGAATAAAATCATATGTACTTTGCAGAATATGAAGCAAAAGAATATAAATAACAGATAAAACATGGATTAATTAAGCTTGTTTTTCTCATTCAGTATCTGCTCATATCCATCTATCGCTCACTTTTCTAGTACATGTTTAATCAAACATTATGCGATCGTTGCGTTTAATGTACACACACAAAAAAATAAAGAACAGTGTTGGTAAAATCAAAATCACGAAATTATTCATCAGAAGCTATCAAAGTTTAGATCTGTGTTTTGTAATTATATTATGTGATGTATGTAGTGGGAAATGTGTATATAAAACATGCTTTGCCAATTAAGTCTTAGTTACACAAGGAATGAAACTGGAATGTAAACAAAAAACATTAATTTTTAAATTTAGTACAAACTTCCACCGCTTTTAAGTTGGAGCGCTAGTGAACAATGAAGTGGCTCCCTCTGCCTTAAATGTAAATGAGATTTGGCCTTCATTATTTATCGATAATGTTCATTTCACATCACTGTCAACAAATTTTTTTCTGAAAATTACATTATTTGCAACCAAGTTTTAATTTAATGAAGTATTTCAATCACTTATTCAAATAAATCCCTAATGTGCACATAAAAGCCTTGTGTTACATTGCCAACTCATCAAGATAAAGATAATTGATATTATATTAGCTAGATGAGTATTATAAATAAGGATTCTGTGTAGTTGCATATGGGATTTTATAAAAAGTGTTTTTGTGTATCTTATAATTAATTAATTTTGAGTTGAATTTCGTTGAAGAGCATTTTGTGGAACATGTGATGCAATTATGATGGAAGAAAAAAGTTTAAAATTGATTTTTGTTAAAAAAGTATAATTAAATAAATTATTACGATAATTGAGTTGCATGGAATATCATATGGAAATTTTTTATCAAAATTGTCTGGGTCTCAAATATCAAACTCAACATAAATTTCTGTGCTGATTCAATTTTTTTTTATTGCTGAATGAGAGTGTTATGCTAAAAACATTTAAAAGTTGACTGCCTGACCGTTTTTTAATTACCACGATTTCTCAATTCATCTCTCCTATTAAAACCTTCCAATTTGTCTATTTAAGAGTTTGATTTGGTTTCAATCATGAGACGTCGAAAATCAATCAAAATTATTGAAGCTCCTTGAAAAATTGAATCGAAGCGAAATCCTTCATATAAAAGGTGATTTTTATTCTTTCAAAAAAAAAGTGCAAAGAAGAGCAAAAAATGGTAATAAGAAGTGCAAGAAAGATCAATCAGGCGTCAAAAAGAAAATAAAAGTGCAAAACAAGGCAAAGAAGCGTAGACAGGCGCGATAAAGGGGCGCAATAAAGTGCTTTAAGAATAAAAATCACCCTGCATTTTATACTTGATTATGTGATTTTAAAAAGAAAACGCAATGAAACGCAAATACCAATAACTGCCTATCTAAATGAAATGAACATTTAATTCAAAAATGAATTTTCCGTATAAAAGTATGCAATGCACATCGCATCAAGAATTTCCATCATACACGCAAATGTGTGTCAATGCATGATATTCATTCAATTTTATATCTGTCTCACAATAAAAATTTTCCTACTAAAATGAACTAAATCTTATTATACAATAAGCAGCTGATTTTCACTTTTGCGCAAGTAACGTGTGTATTTGTCTCTTTCCAATTTTTTAAGTGTATACAGAAAATGTGTGTCGGAATTTTCCACATACATACACTTCGGTCATATACACGTTGATACAGAATTTGCTTACAAGTAAAGTAAATGTGCAGAGATTTTCCACTCGTTGTTCGTGAATTACATTGTATAGCTGCTTTTCATCTTCTCGTACAGAGGCACACGTACACACACAACACATGTCCCCGAATAAATTTGCAAAGTTGAAAATTTAGCTGGGCTTAGTCCTAGACTGAACGTTGCAATTGACGGTAGTGTGTGCTTTATATTATTTTTATTATTAAATATTAAATGTGTGTGTCTTCCTTTCTTCTGTGTTTTTTTTTTTGATTTGCTTTAACATACAAAAAACACACACATAGTACTTGCATTTATTCACATTGAATATAGAGAATAGTAGTTGGTAATACATAATAAAAAAAGGGATATGCTCGGGGTGCAGTTATCATTAATATTAGTTGCTTTACCAGCTCAGTAGTAATAGTGAAATTGGGGATAGTGGGTTAGCGTGCGATTTACAAATATTCCATTTTTGCAATAAAATTATGATCAAACTGACTCAGAAAGGCAAGAAAATAGTGTGGAAGAACAACTTTTTTTTTACAATCAAACTAAATGGAGATGCACTTTAACAGAAACTTGTAATGCATTTGGAAGAAAAATAAATAGCAAAAAAAATTAAAGTATTTTTTTTTAAATTTCATTGGGAAAACTAAAGTGATATTAAAATCTAACTTAAAAAAATATTTTTAAAAAGTGTTAAAATTAAATTGAATAATTTTTTTAAATTTTTTAACATTCAAGATTTAAAAAAAAAATAAACCGAATTTAAAAAAACAGTGCAGATCATCGGCGACTTAAAACAATTCTCGTCAACATCAACATGATTCAATCATCATCTAAACAAAAAAACTTAACGTCAACCGACTACCTGCTGTTAATTTTTTGTGTTGTTAGCTAAACGGTAAATTTACTTTTCACTCATTATTATTATTATAAAACTGTTTCATTTAAAATTTATTTTTCAAACCACTTTAAAACTTAACCTTAGCACGATTTTCATTAAAATTTTACAATTATTTTACATTTACATGGTGTAAAATATCATTTTCATGTAAAAATACATAATTTTTAATGAAAATTGTCATTTTTGTATGACGAAATAATGACAATAATGGCTCATCAACTTGTTGTTAATTATTGTTGTATTTTTTGATATTTTTTTTTGTGTAAATGAGGCATGTGACAAATGTTTTTTTTTATATAAATGTTTGAATAATTTTTAATGTATATGTTATTCAATTTTCGAAATATTGACGTACATTAGAAAAAATATTAAAAATCATGCAGTGAATTGTTTTTGAAAATTATTTAAAGAGCATTTTAAAAAATTGTTTTTGAGAAAAATAATTGTTGAATGTGATCATCTAAAAAGCTTTTAACTTCAAAAATCGTTGAAGTTGGAACTGAAAGCCAAAAAACCTTCGTAAATTTTGATGGAAACGCCTTATATTTTCTAAGTTTTGCCTAAAAATATTTGCAAAATTGAAAATGCAAAAAATTATAAAAATTTCTTTATTCCATTGCAAAATTTTTCAAATTTTAGTCACAAAATAAAAAATTTACTAAATGAAATTCAATTTAAATTTTATATTTTTTTCCGAAATTTAGAAGGAAACGCCTTGCATTTAATAAATTTTTTGAATTAAATTTCCAGTTCAAATCACTTAATGTAAAAGACTTTACAAAAAAAAAAATTATAAAACTTTCATGTGTGAAATTTTTACAAATTCATCAAATTTTCATCACAAAATAAAAAAATAACGAACTCAGTTTAAATTTAAGCTTTCTTAACAAATTTCTGAATTAAATGGAAACGCCTAGTACTTTGTGATTTTTTTTCCCGATCAAGTTATTTTATGCAAAGAACTTCGTATATAACATTTAAAATTTCTCGTCACTTCTGAACTGATTTTAAATGGAAACGCCTTATTTTTTACGTGTCACAATTAATTTTTCAAAAAAAAATTCAAAAATAATTTGTTTTCAATACACGATTCATTTAAAATGATTGAACACCTCTCACTCAGAAGAAAAATCAAAGAAAATTTAACGAGTGCCAAAAAAAAATTATCATTATGAATACAAAAATAAAATATTATTAGAAATTTCATAAAGCAAAAAAATAATAATAATAAAAAGCCAAGATATATTTAAAATATAAAAACCACTGATTTGCCACTTGTTTGCTGATTGCACACTGACTGTGAATAAATAATAAAAATAATAATTTTCATTTTAACAGTCTATTTTTAGTACCAAGATTATTTAATAATAGATGATAATAGACATTTTCTTCACTGTAAAAGAATTTAAATTCTAAATTTAGATGAGATCACACTTTTTAAAATTCATATTTATTTATCATTATTTTTATCGTCATATGATCATATGAAATTATTATTAATTACATGAAAGCCAACATAAATGAATTTCTTTGTTCTCTCATCGTAAAGTTCAATTGAATGTTACAAATTTATATGAAATTCAATTTAAAAAAAAAGACCTGTCATGAAATTTCCTCTGTGACATAATAAAAGAAAAATTCATCAATCAATTTATATCCAATTAGATTTGGGAAACAACACTCAATTTCATTGTAGATCAAATTTCCTCTTCACTTGCAATGAAATGAAATGAAAAAAAAAGTTAATTTCAATTCATCAATAATAAAATCGTCATCATATTTCACCTTTTCATCATCTTTATCCGTTTCAATTACTTTTATCTTATCAAATACCTCTCAATTTACGATGAAATTTTATTTTTTTATAATATACTCACATTCTTAGAGCTATAAATTTTTTTTTTAGATGGAAAAAGTGAATCATCATCGTAAAAAAAAACAATTCGTGTCTTTTAATACATCAAATAATCGTAATCGTTTTTCAGCTCCTTGACAATTTTCATCACATTCCATGCCAAATTCAATGTAATAATAATTTTTTTTTGTTATTGATATGAGATGAAATGAAATGTAATGGAATGGAATGAAATAAAATGAAGCGTCATGAGGGAAATACAAATGATGAATTTTGATGATGAAATGTAATTTTTAAGTTCAAAATATAATTTTAACGGTTTAATTTAATATATGAAGCATATTTCCGTGAATTTTTTTAACGCTTCATGTAAAAAAATTCTAATATTTATATTGCAGATTAAAAAAATACATCCCATAAGCTAAAATAAAAAAGGAATCATTTCAAATTGGTACCTTTTTTTCCTTTCTTTCTTCTCAAAATAACAATAATAATAAAGCCAAACGAAATCCTTAAATGAAACAGGAAAAAGACGAAATGAAAATATCGATGTTAAATAAAATGGAATTAAATTGACGTTGGATATAAAAATAAATTTTCGAGCATGATAAGGAAAATAAAGTTAAAAAGAGGAAAATTAAATAAAAAAAATATATAGCAAAATAATACACCTAGTCCTACGCCTACAATAGCAATATTGTTACAATTATGCCACAAGAAATGGAAAAATAATAAAAAATAAAAGTTTTTCAATCCGCTTTCACTATTAAATTGAAAGAATATCTACTTTAGGGTGTTTGTTCACTCATTCTATGTGAGTATTAACAATATTTTTTTTCTAACAAATTTCCGGCTAGATTACAGCAAATACTGTTAATGGGAAAAAATCTTCCAAGAAGATGTGAAAAATAAAAAAATAGATTTCAAGTTATATAAACAAAAAAAAAGAAATTAGTTAAACGAAAAAAGTGCCTGGAGATACAAAAAGGATTATTTTTTGTTTTATTTTGATTAACTTGAATTGAATTGCAATGAAAATTAGCTAGGATTCAGCAGAAATTAAAATAAATCGTTAATTACATGCTCAAATTTTAAGAATGACTTATCTGAGCACATACTTGAAAAATCAAATAAATTAAATTGTGGCGCCGTATCGAGGTTATTCGAAAAAGCTCTCGAGATTAATCGAATTTCTAGCGATTGCAATCATTACGTTAAAAAAATAGTGTACTAGAGCTAGATACGAGTCTATGAGGAGAGGAAGAAGACAATGATACTAAAAAACATTTTATGAATTTTAACGCATTTTGAACCACTGTGGGGCGTCTGCAGGGTTAAATTTTAAGCAAATTTTTGAATTTGAGACGTTTTCAATTCACAGTGCAAAGAATTCTGAAAGAAAAATCGTTAAGACAATTCAATGCAATCCCAGTTAATTAAATTACTTCCCTTCTAATGTCATCAAATTGTATTCCATTCATTATCCCTTAAATGAACTTCCTTATTTCAACGCATCGCATGTAACGTAATCGACAGATCTTGATAACACAAAAAAAAAACATTGGAGACAATAAATTTTATCGAAATGACTCACATTACCATTTACACTAAGAAGTACTTTTATTTTATTTTATTTAAACATTATCTCGCTTATTTGATCTTCTTCCTCGCAGTTTTTCTTCCCTTGAATTGTCTTCAATTTAAAAGTATCATAAGACAAGCAAAAAAAACAACATCGATAAAAAAAATATACATGCAAAAATAAAACAACTTACACACAACACACAAACTAAAATCTAATCTTAAAGAGATGATGAGATTCTTACGCTCAATTTAATTTTATTACAATCATTTATTATTTTATTTCCATCCTGGGAAGATTTAACATTGTTTTAAATCAAGTATTGTCATTTCAACTTTTTTTTCCTTATTCATAGGAAAAACATAGGAAATAAATGACAAAATACTACATTGAACATTGAATTATCAGAAGTGGAGAAGATTAACTTTGATAAATGTTGAAATTGGAATATTGATTATTATTTTTCTTTAAATTACGGATTATTTTCATTATGAAATGAAAAAAAAAAGTTTCTAAATTATTTTTATTTCCATTAAGATCCGTAAAATCCTTTGAATGAATAAAGTTATGAAATAAAATTACTTTTAATTTAAAAGGAATTTTTTATTTTCACTTAAAATATTTTTTTTTTTTTTCAAATAAATTACATTTTAGAATCAAATTATAAATTCATCATCTTTGTTTTCCTTATTTTAACATCAAAATATGAATAATTCTGTTTTGTGTTCCTTTCCAAATTAAAAATTAAATAAAAAAAAATTATTATACAAATCACAGAAAATTCGTATTCAACTTGAAAAGTTGGGTGAAGAAGATCATGATTTTAACATAAAATATATTTAAAAAAAAAAATACATGAAAAAGAAATCTCAGAAATCAAAATTCATCACAAATAATCATCCTTTTTCACTTAAAGTCTGGAAACAAAGTAGAAAGATGTGAAAAAAATACGCAGAAAAGGGGTAAACTTTGTCTTCTTATGTTTTAGTTTTTATTTTTTCTGGTATTTTGTGTACTACCAAAAATGAATGGATTCACTTCAATATTTTCAATTTAATTTTGTTGACGAAGATTTAAGGAATGAGAAATTTTTCCTAGTGAAGCTTCACACTTGGGTTTATTGTAGAACAAAAATTTAGATTTTTTTATTTTTTTGCATCGAAATTGTAAAATCGTCAAAAAATATTTGGGCAACCATGAATTTTGCTTACCTAAATCTAATGGACAAATATTTTAGTCCTTTTTTGACCTCTGAATCCAGTAAATTGAAAGAAAACATGAAATTTGATTAATATTTTATTGAGAATCTGAAAATTTACAGTATTTTAAAAAGTTTTGATCTTTTTTAACGTTTATTTAAAGTTTGGAGCATTTTTAAAGATTTTAAGCCTCTTTAAAATCTCGTTTTGAAAATTTTGAACTTCTTTTAAAGTTTCGTTGAGTGATTTTCTTGAAAAACTTTTCTGTGCAAGTGCTCTACACTATATTGTGTAGACTATCTGGGTTTTTTGATCGGACCCTCAGAAGGCGCTGAGAGCGGAAAAAGTGATTTACACGGAAAAAATTGAAAGAAAAAAAAAGTCATCGTGAAAGTCGTTGATGACCTCTGAGGCGTGTAGCGAGGGTCCAGGGGGTCGAAAAAACCCTTCCCGAGGCTGCCAAGATCGTTGATAACTTCAATCTAATATTGCACAGAAACATTGAACTCATAATTTGCCATTCTTAGCGCTAATTCATCGATACAAAATTTTTCTCGTGAAATTTCATACATAAATATAATTTTCTTCATTTTTATTAAAATATTTGCTCATCTTATATTTGACTAGTTTGAGTTTGTTTTACAAGATGAGCTGAATGCGCTATATTTTGTTTTTCTTCTATATTTAAAGAACGAAAACGTACACAAGATAAACACAAGTTCAAGATTCAGTACACGAAATTTTGAAAGTTTGTCTTCCTTTGAACAAATTAAAATTAAAATACACGAGAAAAAAAATCGAGTAAAGTCGTATATAAAAGACTAAGACAAGATTAGAATAAGAAGAAGGATTGAAATGAAGAGTAACGAAACGAAAGAAAATTTGAAGAACTTTGTTAACTTTTAAACTTCTTGGAAAAGTAAATAAAATCACTTCAATTTAATTTTGTTTGTACTTAAATTTCATATTCAGCTAATTAAATAAAAACTTAAATTAAATTTTTTTGAAGCTATGACACAAAAAATAAATTTGAATTAAAATATTCCATGAAAATGTATTTAAATCCGAAAATCTTCTTTTGCGTGTACTGTACATTAAATGAATGAATAATAATAATTTCATTGGTGGTGCATTGCATTTTAATTTTTTTCGCTCACATTAAAAAGCCTGTTAAAAAGTAGCATGCTGAGCTGTTTTTAGTCATGTCATGCGTGACAGTTTTTTTTGTCGCTTTAGATTCAAGTTAAAAAATCCTTGAATATAAGCGTTAAAATGGATCTACACCGAAATCATGTGAAACGTGATGATGTAAAAAATGTTTTTTTAAAGGACTGTTAAATGGATGTCCTTGGAATTGCAATGACTTAAATGTTATCATGATATTTTTTTACATCACCGATTAATTTTAAGTTAAAATGAAATAAAATAACAAAGGTGTTAAATTTCAAAAAAAAAGTTGAATGAAATCAGGACAAAAAAGTATCAGGGATAAAATAATGTTAAAGATTGACCATTAAATGTCACATCTAACTATTTTTTACTGTCACTGTCGTTATTATGTTACTGTTATTATTTCACATGCATGTGTGTGTGTGTGTGAAAATTTTTTTCTATTATGAAACATGTAGAATTTATTTTATAAGGGATATTAGGTTACTTTTTGTTGTGTAATGTGATTTTTTTCTCTGGTTTCTCTGATTTTTCCACTTTTTTCAAAGTGAATTCGATATTGTTGATGATTTTCATCGTTTTTATCAACAAAGTTTCATGTTAAAAGTTGTTAAAGTCTATTACAGTAAAAAAAGTTTCTATTATTATTATTAGTTTTGTCATTCATTGTTGTTTGTTGGTATGGAATAAGCTCTTATTACAGTGTTTATGGCATTTTTTGTATGTGTGTTTGTATTTTTTTATTTTATGAACTAAGAAAAAAATCATTAAAATCCTGTCAATGTTGTTATGATGAAATTTAATTGAAAAAAACAGCTTTTTTTAAAGGAGATTTTAAATTCGAGCAATGGTGGCTTTCTGATTTAGTTCAAAGTCATTTCATTTAAAAATCAATCTTTTAATCCCTCTCTCTCATTTTAAAATAAATGCTAAATGCACTTAATGCGATTCACAGTAAAATAAGACGAAAAAAAATCACCACAAAAAATTCACTTAAATTCACAGAAACTTTATTAGGTGACTAAAACACACATAAATTTTAAAGTGAGAGCAAGAAGATAAAAAAAAACTATTTTCATTTCCGTCTTTTTTTTCTGCGTGTTATTTAAAAGTCTTGTCTGATGTTATTTTGCCTCTTTTTTTCACATGCACTTCTCCATACAATTTCATTTCTAAACGAAGAACGATTTAAAATGAATGACTACGATGTGCTTTTTTTTCTCATTGTCATAAGGACAAAACGTGTAGAGAAAAAAAAATGCTTATTCGATATGCAGGACATCGTCTCCAAAATATATTATAATAAAATATAATATTAGAACATTAATTTTAAAGTCTTCTCTGTGAAATGTGAAATAGAAAGAAATGCCTTAAATGAAACAAAAGTGTAAATTAACCCATAAAGGCCTGAATTTCTTTGAAAATTGGATCAAAGATTTGGATGTTCCTTGAATTTTATGATTGAACTACCTTGAAATGGCAGGGACGTAGTTGAATTATGAAAAAAATAGGCAGTCACATGGTAAAAATCAAATTTTCTACTAAATTTTACTTAAAATATTACACAAAATGCATTGAATTATCTAATTAAATGCATTTCGATTAAAATTCGATTAAGTAATCGTAATTTTTGATCAAAATGTCCCTTAAATTCCCTTAAATAAAAAAAATCAAAGAGTAACGGACACAATCATAACAAAAATAAGCATGCAATCGCACTTTATGTTAAATTTCATCTAAAATTATGAAAATATAAATTTTTCTTGGCAACCTTTCTACGACTATGAAACTTCATACAATTCAGTGCCTTATGCACGTAAAAAACGTGTCTTGAATTGAAATGAAATCCTTAGACATAGAAATAGTAAAAACTTCACACAAAATAATAGTCGCCAAATAATGTGAACGAAAATCCTGAAAAAAAGTATAGAATCAACAAAAAAAATTTTAGATTAAAGCACATCTTTTTCATATAACATTTTTTTTTGCATTTGTTATTGTTATAATCCAGCAAAATTTTATTGCATTGCATAGAATTCAAAGGAAAAAAAAGGAATCGGAAAAGAAATAGTTTGTCTCGCCGTGTATCTCATACACTGGACGTGGATCGATAAATTCTGCAAAATAAGTTTCATTTAATGTTCACTTTAAAATTATTATGATAAAAAAAAGGAACCTATGCCACATTTTTCGTATAAATAAAAGTCATACAAAATTAAGGAGAAAGAAAAACAGAAAAAAAACATTTAATTTTTATTCTCCTTTATTTGAATAAATATCTAGAAAATTTATCTTTGATAGAAGAAAATGGGAGATTTGCATTATTTGAGCATTTATTTGGTATTTATTTAGGGTTTTTTGTGCTTATGTTGCTAGTTTCATGTCCTATTTTGTGTCTCAAATATGCTAAAATTTCATAAAAAGAACAATACTGAATAAAACTGAAAGAGCGCATTCAAAAAACTTTCCCATTATAAGATGTTCATTCATCCAAATAAGTTGACAAACAACATAAATTTAAAACTGACACAAAAAGACTAATAATAAAGGGAACAAAAAATAAAAATGAAATAAGTTGAAAGGAAATTTATTTGCATTTTATATTAAAATTTATATCATTTCAATTTTGGTATCTGCTTGAATTTAAATTCTCTTACATTGTGATTTTTTCATGCACTTTCCTTAAAAATATTGAAATGCATTGAAATAAAATCATCAAAAAAGTCAAACATTGTCCTATGACATGAAATTAAAATCTAATCATATATGAACTTTCAAAAAAAAAACAGATTAGTTCATTTGATTTGTCATCAATTAATCTTCCATGTGATTTTTTTTTTCAATCGATCCTTTAATGCTCTAAATATGTGCATAAATCAAGTATTTTCAATGAAATCCAAAAATAAAATAATATAAAATTGATTTTCAATTTGTTTTTCTTCGTCATACACAGAAAACTCTCCTTTAATGGGGTATTTCGGATTTATATTTTATTATTATTAGTATTTATGTGGCTTAAATGCTTGAACGTGAGTGTGTGCATGATAAAATGCTTAAAAGTTTGCAATCATTGCAAATTTCCTCTTTTATTGATTGTATGGATGTGCAAATGTGTGTGTGTGTGTGTGTGTGTGTGTGTAAGTGTATGTATATTCCTACATTTGTGGAAAATAATAATAATAATAATAAAATAGAGAAAATTGCAATGCAATCATCAAACTGGGCAATAAAATACACAATTTATGGAAATTTTATTCGATGATTGCATTGCTCAGCAATAGATTAAAGATTCATCTATCGCAATGCATTGAAATGTGTGTGTGTGTGTGTGTGTATGAAGGATAGTCGATTGTTGGTGTCAAGATAAAATAAGATATGGTTCAAATAACAATCAGTGATAATGCTAGACATTTATTGCAATTTCATTGGAATTTAATTTTTTATACGAATTTAAAAAAAAAAATGATTATTAAAATCCAAGTCATCATTGTACATCATTCGGATAGAATTTGAATATTATTGATCCATTTTAAAGTGTTTCATTAAATTTTATTTTTGAAATTCAATGCCTCTGAAATTCAATGTATCAATGAAACAACGAAACTTATAAAGGGCATTTTTCGAGGAATTTCATTCATTTATTCAAAAAAAAATAGAAAAAAAATTTAAAAAGGTCAACCAATGCACAGTAATAAAATTTCAATAAAAATTCCTTTACAGACATCCAAATTCTATAGAAAATACATAAATTTGCATTTCTTTCCACTATTTTGTTCCAGTGCGTTAACTCAAATAGGAAATTTAATTTTTGGAAACAAAAATATTCGTTTTAGTCCTTTTTTCACTTTTTATATGAATTTAAAGTTAAATTTGAGTTATTCACTTTTGTGTTTTCTCATCACCATCAATACAATTTAAAGATAAGATAAACAAAAATTCCCTTTTGAGACAAATGATGACAGAACTCATGATTTATTTGCCCTTTTTATGTTCTTCTTCAATGTAATCGTAGGTGGATGAAACATGTTTTTCGTTGTTACCTTTTTCTCTAAATTTTATTTTTGACTTGACAAAACTTTTTATTTTCATTTAAAAATAAAATAAGCAAGAATTCTGTTCCAAGGACAAACAAATGTCGATTTATTTAGCATAAATCTCTGAAGAATTTACATTTTACATGTTCTTTTCAACAAATTTCCATTTCATCTAATAATATTTTTTCTTTTGGGTTGACTGTAGTTGGTCCTTCATAACCTTGAATATTAACAAACACGTACATTTGCAGAAGCACACGTGACAATCTGTCGTCGAGGGTTGTCAACTATGTTTTTGTTATTATTATATTTTGTATTTACATATTTTTTTTTTGACTAACAACGTTTATTTACCTTTTAAATTTCATTTTGGATACTTTTTTTTTGAATATCAAATTCAGTTAAAAAAAAAAAATGAAAAGAGAAAAAAAAGGGTCAATAAGATTTTCATAAAAAAAATTCTATTCAATTTCATTTCAGATTGAATTGTAACTCAAAATTAAATTAAATGTCCATGGAAATGATTTTACTAAGGGGTTTTTTCATTTCAAATTAAGGTGAGTTTCATTTAAAATAATATTCATTTAAAAAGACTCTTCGAAAAGCGCCATCTACTGTTTGAAATGAGCGCTACAGTTAAATTGCGGTTGAAATTGGAACTACCAGCAATTAATTTGAAAAGATAATTTTTTAACTTTTTTTACAAGTAAAATGACATTTTTTCTTATTTGAAATGACAACCCCAAAAACTCATAACAGTATTTAAATGTCACAGTCCATTAATGTTGAAATGAGCTTTACAAACAGTTAGACCAATAATCATAATGAAAATGAAAAGGACAATAAAATAAATGCAAAACATGTTCCAGAAATAATAACAATATATAATGATGATAAATGTGAGTCACTAGAGAGGAACAAATTTTACATGTAAGCTATGAATTTAACGGACTATGTTTAAATTTTCATATAATTTCATTGGAAAATTGTTCCAGTCTTATTATGTATGTAAATTTGAATAAGTGTGTGTATTTTATTTGAAACAAAACATTGAAATAAAATTTAAACTTGACTTGATTACAACTCAAACAACGCAAAATAAATGAGACATGGTAAGAAGAAGAAGAAGTGCACTGAACCAGAAACCAAACAAAGGAAAATGAATGGAAAAAATAAAATAACAGAAAAAGACATATTTCTCTTTAAATTTAGTGAAAACATGAGAAAAAGAATTAACATTTTTCCTGTTCTCATTCCTTTTTTTTCATCATTATGTAATTATTTGTTTCCATGACTCTCTTTCAATGTGTAACTGATTGTGTGAGTGTGTGTGTGTGTGTATGAAATTTAAACAACAAAATTTATTTCATTATAATAAGAAGAAAAGTAAAAAAAAAAAATCCTATGAATGAGTTGCCTTTTTACATTTATTTAATTTTAAATATTTTTTTTTTTGTTCATGCTTTCTTGTCAAAAAAATAATCAAATAAGATGAGAATTAATTCTACGGATTATATTTTTCGTATCTTATGTGTATACAAAATAAAATGAAAATATGACGAAGGAAAAATAGGACCAAAGAGAATTTTTAAATTTCTTTGAAATGAAAGCAAGAAAGTAACATAATGAGAATGAGTTTGTTACGGAAGCACGTGCTTTGTAAGACATTTTTAGATTAAAAGAAAAATTATGTTTGAAAGTAAAACGAAGAAAAAAAACGCGTGTTGTTATGATGGTGCACAGTAAAAAAATAATAATAATGATTAAGGAAATTAGACAAGTTCAAAGGTTTATTCTTTTTGTTTGCTTGTCATGATCTTTTTTTTCTTGCACGTCTTCTTTTATTTAAAGAAAAAAAAGTGTTCCTTATCACGGTTGGTTGACCAAGTCGAAGCATATTAACAAAGGATTTGGGTGAGAAGGGATTAATTTTTTTCTTATGTTCTAAATTTATTCAATTACGTTACTTCCCTTTTTTAATTATTCCTTTTTTTTGTCTTAAAATGAAAAGCACCGTGACTTGCTCAAATTAGAATGAAAGAAAAGGGATCAGGATGTGATTCAGAGCAGATTTTCATTTAAAACTCACATTTTGTCATGAGCAGTGGGGGATTGACCATACGAGCAAGCTGGCAAATGCCAAAAAGGCCGTAGTTGATCGTCTTTTAAAAGTTAAGCGTAAATTTCAAAGAAAATCATACAGGATGCGAGAGCCGTTAATAAGTTTCAATCCACTCCTAGCCACCAGCAATGATAATTTTGAGAATTCCTCATTAAATTTTTATCTATCGATCGATTTCAGGTCCCCAAAATAAACCGTTTAACTAAATAAATGAAACAATCCAAATTTTCATTTCATTGTCTTCAAAACAAACGATATCTTGCCAAAAAAACATCACACTTATGTATAATAATCACCGTACTCCATCACCCATCGTCATGCTTTGTAACCTTATTGACACAAATCACATATCATTGTTATCTAAATGTGTCAAGTCAAGAACTGTCATTAATACCCAATGGGTATATTCAATTCCATATTCATTTAATAATCAATCAACCTTTCATGTGAACTCTCTTGAACAGTATGTGAAAAAAAATATGAAAATAATATTGATGAGTCTTCTCATAATATCATAGTAAAACTTTATTTATTTTATCAGGTGGTTATTTTTCTTATGTTCATATCATCCATGATACTGGTAATTTTCTTGATTTATCTTTTTATTATTTTTATTTTTATTATTATTATTATTATTTTCCTTGATTGACTTGCATGATAAAGAATAAAAATGATATTTTCCCTTAGGGGACATTTACAAACATTTTTCTCACTTATGAGTGTCATGTCTCAAAGTTACCTTTATGTGTTATAAGTTTGAATTAGCAATTGATTAATAATGATATGATTGACATGCAAACTAATACATGACACTTTATTGACATTTTCTTATGATTAACTATTTTTCATAAAGGTGACTTCATGCTGATTAAAGGTAAAGAAAAATAAATTTCAACACTTTTAACGATCGATACACCACAATTAAGTATAAGAAAACAGCTAATTGTAAAACTTTTATTACAAACTTCCGTCACTTTCTTTTCCTGTTTTAAGTTACTTCCATTTTGTTTTTTCCTTTTACATTTTCAAGCAAGAAAACCACTTTTCTCGCTACTAAAATATTATTATTTTATTATTACGGATATTGCATATAAAACCCAACACTAACACGTTACACTACTTTTTTTTCATTTTCATTTTTTTATATCAGCATTCCTAGTTGATAGTTATGATACTCTTCCATTATTGCTATTGTTATTTTCAGTTAAAAAGAGTAAAAAAAATAGAATATAATGTTCCCTCATGTATTCAACTTAACAAAACACCATCAAAGTCGACAACTAGAAGGAACTACCGAAGCAACAACATACAACATTTAATAATGACGTGTAATAAAAGTTAGGTTTTTCCTGTCGTTTTTTTATTTTATTTTTATGTTATTAGTATTATTATTCTTATTTAATTTTATATATTATATTATGTTATCAGCTAAAGAAAGTCTATGATGATGATGATGATGTTGAAAAAAATTGTTTGAATTTTAGTTTATTAATAAAAATACGGTATTTGTGAAATTTTGTAGAATAAAATGAATGAAAGATATTTTAAAACGAGGCTTTATAAAATTAGGGTACTGTTAACGCATATCGTTGCCTTGACAACACCCGACGGAAGTTTATGGCGAGCGAGTCGTTGCAAAATTTGACCGAAAATGGTTGATTATGGCTGATTGAGGCTGAAATTCACCTGCCATCTATAGACTACCCATAAAAATAAAGCCTGATATTGTTAAACCTATTCATCGTCCTTTTCGTAAGACTTTAAAAACGTTTAAAAAGTTTCTCAAAAGATACACGGTAATGGGCCAGGAACGGTAGATAGGTTCACGACCATATAACACGACGATATAAAAAAAAACATTGAGAATTGTCCTTTGTAAAGAAATTTTCATGAGCAAAAAAAAAATTTTCAAGTATCATAAAAATCAATGCAGACACTTAACTCACAATGAATGAGTTAAGATTTAATAACTGCTTTATTAAAATTTACCTTTTATATCAAGAAAAAAGTTTTTAAGGACTCGAGCAAGAAACTGCTTTAATAGAAGGATATTGCGTGATACTCTGTGTTTTTTATTTTGTAACTTTCATTTATAAATAATGAAATTAAAAAAGAAAAAAAAACAAGGATAAAACGAAGGACAACACTCGATTAAGGAAAAGCTCAGGACAGGAAAAGAAACTTGCTATTAATTAACGAATGAAAGGTCTAGTTTTTAAAGTTTTACATGTCAAAATCATTTTTTTTAAATTTTTCCATACTCATGATTTCAATAATGTTAAAAAAAAAATAGTAAAATCAAAAATTGGCATTTTTTACACTAAGAGATTCAATTTCACTACAATTCACGTTAAAAAAAAAACCATTTTTTTCATTTCAACTCTTTCAATGTAAAAATAAAAGCTGAGTTTGTACTAAAAATTGAAATAAGCGAATCAGAATTAACACAACATGCAAAAAAACTAGGGCATAAAATTTCCATGAAACAAAAAAATCGTTACTATAATACGGCTGTGAGACTGTGAAATTAGCGTGAAATAGTATGGAAATTAATGATGTGGTTTCTAACTTTTCCTTGCATAGCATAATCTCAATGCCATTTAAAAATAAAAGTAAAAAAAAAAATACCAATCAATGCATTAGAATTTAAATTCCTAATTAATTCTTGAAATTCTCATTACATTACATAATTTGAATGCATTTTCTAGGCAAATTTCTAGGCAACTGGAATCACAAAAATAATAATAGAAATAATGACCATTATTATTGCAATATTTTTTATATGAAAATAATTTTTATGACGATGATGATGACGAACATAGAAATTGTGTAATAAAATCTACTTAAATAAAATACAAAAAACCAGGAGGAGGAAAAAAATGAGAACAGGAACAACATCCGCTTTGAATATGTATTTACAATAAAAATAATGGCATGGTATGAAAGCCAACACACTGGCTAATGTGAAGTAATAATAATAATAATAATAATTTTTTTTTTTTTATTGTTTCTTTTTAAACTGAAAATGTAAGAAAAATTTTTTTATTATTATTATTATGTTCCATTGTTCAGTATTTAATTTAAAAAAATACCTCATACACGACTTTTTTTACTTATTTTTAATAAGCGGTTTAAAATGCGTTCATGGATGATGATGATGATGATGATGTACATGAGCATGGTAAGAGAAAAAAACACGAATATAATAAAAATTAACTTTCATTAAATATTCATATCGCATAAATTTCATGATGAAAGTACAACAAACAATATAATTCAAGAAAATCATAAATAATCATAAAAATTTTAATACGCTTGTGTTCATTTATTAAAATTAAAATGAAAATTTTCCAAAACCAGACAGATAAATAAAAAAAAATTACCTTAATAAATTTTCTCAATTTAATCGACGTCTTTGTAGGTAAACATTATTAATATAATTTTGATGATATCCTGATTGATGGTTTGTAATAATTTTTCCTTAAGGTTTTTTTTACCACACATTAATGGTGAAGGTAATTTATGTAATTTAAGAAAAAAAATTATCACAAAATTAAAATAAAAAAAAAAACGCGTTCATGTAATCATTTGAGTGTTAAATGGAAATGTTTGATTATATTCCTTCAATTTTACTGGAAAAAAAACCATGAAAAATAACCTCAATTTGTACTCGTCATTGCAGAAAGCTTTGAAAAAGGCACGTGATCACCAATAATAAAAAAAAAAATTGGTCATTTATCAAGATTTTCATTTAAAAAAAAATGAATGATGACGTTTTTTTTACTTGTTTACTTGAAATCTGTTAAAAATAACTCATTTTCAATCATAATTTGAAAGTCATCTTAAGGGTCAGGTCACATTTGATTTTCATTTTTTAACTTACACACATGGAAAATGAAAAAAAAACCCAAAAAAAGTGACACACATTAATAAAAGTGTACAACAATCCTGATTAATCACACTCTCATGTTTTCTTCTTGTTCTACTTTCAGTCTTTTCCGTTTTCTATTCAAATTTTCCATATGAATTTCATCCTTTTATGGGAATCTTCTGCTTTAATGTAATATAAATTTTCATCTCATGTCATGTCACGACATGATACGAATGAAAAAAATGACATCAAATTTTTATTCTTGCTTTTCTTTTTATATGTAAGGAGATTCACGCACACACACACACCAAAGATTCTTACTATCACAGTATTATTTTTTTTATTATTATTATTTTAAGAGGAAAATGTAAGAAAATGACAAAATAACAAAAGGTTGAAAGCAAAGAGGAAAGAAATGAAAATGTTATCTTACAAAGTCATGATTCATGAATCACATGTGAGTAATATTTACGCATAATTCTTCTTTGCGACACCATTCTCTTATTATGACAAAAAATGTATTGTTTGTTTGTCTTAGTTCTAGATATTTTAGTGACACATCCTCATATTTTACGCTTTTTATGCTTGAATTGTGTTCAAAAAAAATTACATTTTGCAAGAAAAAAACTGTATGAACATGGAATTCCATTTTGATAAGTTATGGAATAAGGAAATGAATTTATGTATGTGAATGGTAGTCATGAGTACGTCTGTCATGTCTTAATTTTTTCTCATTACATTCTGCTTGAGTGGGTTCTGTGAGAAATCTTGAATTTTAAATGTAAAAACGAGGATTTTTCCTTTATATACAAAAAATTGAGTTTTTTTCGAATTTTTCACGGTATCCTTGCATTGTGAAAACTTAATTTTTATTCACAATTCCACTGGTGGGCCGCTGCATTTTCACTTTATTAACCTTTTTTCATTATAATGTCAACAATACTAATCTGGCATGGCACTGAGAGTCAAGTGTTTTTTTCATTGTTATCTCAAGTACAAATCAGAAATTTCATTACATTTATTTTTCTTTTTTTTTTAATACAGTGAGCATGGAAAAAAAATTAATAATATACTTACAACTGCCACTGATTTACATATAGAACTTCCTTTATTCACTTGACGATATAACCGACCACGATTCAATTTGAATATTTACTTAAAATACACACAACACTAGAATGAACTTGAAAATGAATTTATATTCAGATTTTTATACGTTATTTTTTTTTTTGCAAAAGTATGTGTGATACTTTCTCCCATAATATAAAAAAAATAATATCCTCGGTCTTTCTCAGAATCATGATATCATAAGAGTTTTGGTTCAATTCAAATGTAACCAGGGAAAAATTGATATTATGCAAATGTTATTTTTTTCCTCTCATTCAAATTCAAAATAACCCAAGTGACACACAATGATAACAGCAGGCAAGCAGAAATTGTGGTGAAAACATATCAAGATACAAAATCAAATCAAATATCAAAATGGAAATGTAAATGAAAGCAAACGAGAAAAAGGGACTTTTCAATGTACACGCCCTTGAATGGCATGTATTTTTGTCATTTAATGCATATTTTTTTGTTAATGTGTAGTTTTTTTTCCCAGGAAAAACTGGGACAGTGAAAAAAATTTATATGCAATGAAATTTTTTTTCATCTGAACAAAAACAGACCAAATTGAATTTCAATTTTTTTTATTAAAATAAAAATAATGAATCAATTTCATACAAAAAAAAATATACAGAGAATTAAAATTCATTTAAATTTAACTTGAGTATCAATTTCACATGCAAAATTCAGTGTTTCATGAAATGAGAAATCAAACACAATCATAAAAAAAATAAAATTAAAAGCTTGATTTAAAGGAAAACTGGAAACGGAATAAATATTTCAAAGTAAAAATTATGATGAAATGAAATGAAAAATCAAGGAAACGTTCAAAATCAGTGAAACATAAGAAAATGAATGAAAATAAATCAATATGGCAAAGCAAAATAAAAAGACGAAGGAAATCAAATCGATTGCATATGAAATGATCTAGAAAATTTTCTGTATCTTCTTGTTTTATTTTTTTTTTTTTTTGATTTAAGTCATTTGTGAAATATTTCTCCTTAAAAATTGGTATAAAATACGATTTTTCATGCAATTGCTTTTTATTTTTTTTTTCATTTCAGACATAAAATTGCGGAATGGGATCAATTTTAAATGAAATTTTGATTGAGGGTGGCAAAATTCAATGAAAAATTGAGAGGTAAGTCTTAAACTCATATTATGACTGTAATATTTCAAGCAAAAAAACCTTCTTTTGATGAATCATCAAAATTTTTATGATATTTGATGCATCTACGTTAACAATCCTCTTAAAAATAATCCATTGAGTAGAAAAACAACAACAACAACCATTTATATCATAAATCATTAGACATGAAAAATTTATTTCCTTGTTATTGTATTTCTGCAATTTCTTGCATATCTTTTCAACTTTTCTCAACTTCATATTTTTCCTTTAAAATATTAAATTCCTCGTGTATCGAAATCTTTTTGTTTATAATACAACAATATGAAAGGAGAACACAAGAAATTTTATACTTTTTTTATGTTTCTTTCTACAAATGATGTTGAAAAATTAATAAATATCTCTCTCAATTCAAGGAATAAAATTTTTATACAAGTCAATTTATTTTTGTAATATTTTTCATTCATTTTTTTAGATTTTATTTTATTATCGGATTTTTTTTTTTATTTTCATGCATTCAATGATAAATAAAGCTTGTTGATTGTTGAAATTAAGAAGAAAGCAACAATTTGACTTCAATGCAGGAGCATTCAAGAAGCCATTTTTAGAATTTTTTGATTAATAGTCAACACTAAAATTTTCTTCCAATTTCTGACAATTTGATTCATATCAAAGGCGTTTTCAAAAAAAATTAACATAAAAAGGACAAATAAAAATATGTTTGAATGAAATTCATTTTGCCAAAGGGTACCAAACCCACATTTTTTACACATTCCTCGAGATATTTTATATGAATTCCTTTTATTTTCTTCACCCATTTCATTGAAAATATTACTTTCATACCTAATTCACTTCACTAACCTACTCTGACTATAACAACAACAAAAAATAACAAATTTTATTATAATAAAATAAACTGTAACTGATAACAATAACACGCGTACACACACACAAACAAAATAACAACAAAAACATGAGAACAAAAGTCATTTTGTTTTCCCTCCCATGATACTAAAATATTTTTCCCTCGAACCAACACACACGCACACACATGTAACAAAATGGATAAAAAAATAACCCTGGAATTCATTGCTATGATTGAGTGTGTTCTCATGTTGGCATATATATGTTAAAATAATGATAAAATACATTGAATAATAACAATAATTAGCATCAAGGCATCAAAGCTTAAATAACACAATTAATGTGAACACACCCTTGGGACAAACCTATTAGTGAAATCTTGTTTGTAGATATTTCATGTTTTCCCTTGTCTTTTTTTATCATTGTATTCTGTGAATATGGCAACTGACTGTTTATATAAATGGGTTTTGTCGTTTTAATTGTGTTGAAATGTAAAATTAAGATATTATTTAGAGCGGTTTTACGACTGTAAAATGATACTTATCAATAATTTTTGGAATTTTAATGTGAAATTAAAGGGAAATTTATTTCAGAGAGATAACGAGTACCATTGATTTTTGTAATGGGCTTGGTAAAAGTTCAGGAAGGCCGAAAGCTCTTCACATGTGACCATGATACTCGATTTTGATCATAAAATGAAAATGAAATGATGAAAATTAATCAACAAGAAACATGCCAGGCATTTAAAAATCGTTCGTCAGTGAAAAACACAGCACTTTAGTGTGATTTCCTTTCACAGTGTATTGAATTCATCGAATGAAAACTGTTCCATCTGTGAAATGAAAATAAAACGGATCAGAAAAGGGAACAAAGAAAAATTACAAAAACTTAAAATTTAACGAAAAAAAATCGCGATACCACAATTTTCAATTAAAATTTTATCATGTCATGTTTTTTTCCTTTAGATATTAATTCTAGGAATCAATTTTTGTTTCCATAGGGAATTCG
This sequence comes from Culicoides sonorensis, assembly GCA_900002565.1. Lineage (NCBI taxonomy): Eukaryota > Metazoa > Arthropoda > Insecta > Diptera > Ceratopogonidae > Culicoides > Culicoides sonorensis. The sequence goes on along the minus strand of LN483558.1, from coordinate 234,970 downwards.
GATTTGATATCAAAAGAAACATAATACGATAAAATGCGGTTAAAGTGTTTTATGGAAACTCAAATTTCAAAATCATGCCTTTCGAACGAACCTATATTATTTGCCTTTTAATTGGAAATGATTTTAATACTTTTTTGTATTGTAAAATTTAAAAAATCGGTATAAATTTGGTAAAAGTTTGACAATTTATTTTGACAGTAATCGCCGGCATTTGAAAAAGTATCCTTTTTTTGCCTGTTTTTTCATTCAGTTCATCAATTTATTATAATTTTTTAATAAATTTATACTTAAATTTAATTTTTTTACATTTCATTTTCTTGTCAAAAATTAATTGTCAAACAGCTGTCAACTTTTACATGCTTACCCCGTAAGAAATTAGAGTTCAATTCATATTCTTAACTGTCAAATAAACGTCAAAATTCGACATAGAATCAAAATAGGTTCGTTCGATATTTTAAAAAAATATTTTGAAGTCTTATTAATTTAAATGCTTCCCATTAATATTTTTTAAATGAAAATCACTTTTCAGAAAATTTACTAAATGAAAATTACCATAATTTTCATTACTTTAGTTTACTTTTTTTATATATTATTAAATGTAGTTGTTTCATAAGAGCTCTCTTTTAACTTATACCATACAATTTTTTGATGTATTTACTTGTGAGCTGTAACAAACAAAAAATAAACCAACGCACAACAAACAAACAAGGAAGCAAACAAACAGACACAGTAACACAGTAAAGTAGCTCATCAAAAATATGAAACGAAAAAAAAATAAAAAGCCACTTATTTTAATGCAAACAGACAAACACAAAACGCTTTTTATTCACTTTTTATATTCACATGTACTGGGTACTTAAAAAATTATGACATCAAAACATTTTTTTTCGCGGAATAATTTTTTTTCATGCTTAAAAATGAAAATTATTACGTCAAATAGGATGAGCATACATTCAAAAAAAAAAAACAACTCATCAAATACAGAATATAGCTAATGTTCTTAAAAGCTTACGGCAATGATGAAATAACAAACTCACTGTTTGTGTTTGCTCGTGTTCTTGTAATCAAATTAAATTATGAATGAATGAGAAGTAAAAAAATATAAGGAATTAATTTTCATAAAACACATAAAATAATATAAAAAAATGAGTTGTTTTAACAGTCCAGAGAGTGAAAAGTTGAAGCAATCATGGGAATTTCATAAAATAAGAAAGACAAATTAAATGCTCTTTTATCATAATCATCATCATCATCACTTGTTCTCCCGTACTTTAAAATTCTATGTGGGTGAAGATTTATTTTAATTCTAACAGAATTTTTAAGTAGTAATTTAATGTGTTTTTTGCTCATTTAATGAAAATCAGGTTTACTCATGAGAATTACATCAGAAAAGTTAAATTAAAATGTGTTTTTGTTACGAGGCTTCAAATAAAATGAATGAAAATCGGGTGATGACTTGGGACTACAATTCAAATTACAAAGAAAATTTCAGGTAAAATTCTTTTTAATGGTGAAACGTGGAGCACAAAAATTTAACAATGAATTTATTTCCAGGGAAGAATTTCTTCCTTGAAACACGGAAATGTAAACAAACCTTTTTTGCTTGTGTTTGTTTTGTAAAATTTCTTATTTTAAATTCCTTGTCTCTTTGAGGTTTCTATAAATTTTATCAAAAGAATATTTATTGCAAAGGAAAAGTAAAAGTTAAAGGATACAAAATTCTTTTAAAATTAAAATTGAAACAAAGACTGTCAAGTTCATTGTGGTAAATTAAGGAAAACTTTCATAATTTCTCTCTTAGAGAAAGAATTTTTGACATTTCATTCTAAATCCTTACTGCAAATTAAACTTTAATCAAAAATAAAAGCTTACATCAAAAAAACAAACAACTCTGAAACGAAAATTAAACAAGAAAGCTATCAAAGTAATCAAAAACTATAGAAAAATAAGACATTTAATATCACACACATAAAAATAAAACTTAAGTAAAATGAAATAGATTCAGATGTCATGTTTACCGTATTTCAACATTTATTCTATAAATCTTGTGTCAGTGTGTGTGTATGTGTGTGATATTTCAACAACAACATCAACTATTTCTTACTTCCTATCTTAGAGTATTAGAGTCATGTCAAGATATTTGAGATGAGATAAGGCAAAACATGAAAATAGAAATAATAAAGTAAACAGACACTCTCACACACACACACATACACGATTGATGAAAGATTGCTGGCATATACATTGTATAAGAACATATTTGGTGATGATGATGAAAAAGAAAAGATGAACAAATTGGGGTTCAGGGCAATTTATTGAAATAAATAAATATAATAATAAAAATAAGAGGAAAAGATGTTTTTCTTCCTTGATATTAAGTTTCTATATAAGATGAATCCATTCAGTGAGTGAAGCAAGCAAGGAGGCAAGAGTAATTTCAAGACAAATAGAAAAAAAGATTGAATTGAGAAGTAAATTACTTTAAATGTTATGATGTTACAGCAGTATCTCAATTATGAAATGCAAAAATATTGAACTTTCAATTTATTTATAAATTGATTGTTCAGAAAAAATAACGATTAATTTAAAATAACGGTCAGAATTTTAAAAAATTTCGGTTCATGGCAAACAGTGACACCCTAAAGCGATACAAGCTTCATTTTTGGCACATCACACCTCTCAATTGAATAAAATTATTTCATATTTTGTTGTTTTATTTGTCTTTCGCTCAATTTTGCTTCATTTAATCAGGCATCAATTTAGGAACTAAACAAATAAATATAATAAATATGAAATTTATGGTCCATGTGATTGCCTAAGCAAATATGAAAAGAAATTTTATTTCATCAACATGGTGACCCCCATTCTGAAAAAAATTTGTTCAATGAGCGTTTTTATTGAACATCAAAGAGTCCTAGCAATGATGTCTGGATACATTTTTATTGGAATGAAGATTTTCTGAAACATTTTATTTGAGTGCAGTTAAAATCAGACTTTAAAAAATTTTAAATTGAGGGTGCATCTCTATAATTTTATAAAATAACACAATTTTTATGAAATTTTTTCTCATATCTGATAAGAATTTAATATTCTACTTCAATATTAAAATAGCACAAGTGCAACAACCGGTCTGCAATTTTTTTCCATCTATTTTACTGCAATTCTATCATAAAAATACATATTCAAATGTATATAAAACACAGAATGATCTAGATTTTATTATATTTTTAATATTCCATCCTTTCACTGAAATTATATGCAGAAAATTATACAATTTAAACAAGACAATAAAAAAAAATAATAACATAAAGTACTAAAATATTGAATAAAAAAAGAGCATAAGCCAGAAGTGAATTTTTTTTCATAGTAACACATATTCATATTTTACTCAACAGCACCTGAGCACGTTTTATATACAAATTTTTTAATGTAGATAATGTTACTTTATGAAAGGCTAGAATATTTTTTTATCATCGTTAAATGATTAAAAATGTTAGAATGAGTGCATAAAATAATTTTTTTTTTATATTGAAGCTGTTAAAGTGAGACATCATGAAAAATGTATCTAAATTTATTTTTAAATTGCGTTGTTTGTGCGTTTTCATAATGGAAAAAGTTTCTTAATTAATGGATTTTATATCAAGAGTGTTTAAATTTTATTTTTCATCATAAAAAAAAGTAGTTTTAGTTGAATTTCAACTTAATGACGTTTTTTCGTCATTATTTTTTGAGTATGCTTCAGGTTTTTTTGTACCAATTAAGAGTGATGTCACATTGAGGGAATAATTTAAGACGAAAAATATTATGAATCAGAAAATATGAAATTGGACAAATTCCTTTTGAGTATTAGTCCAGTCACTATGTTCATTCATTTTTCCCTGAATTGTGATCTGTATTTAAATTAATATTTCATGTATAAATAAAAAAGAGAGAGAATAAAATTAAACCACAATAAATCCTCTTTTGACTGCCCTCAATCTAAGTCATGATACATTATTTTATATAAAACGCATAAAATATCTTGTCCTTTATCATTTGTTCATATATTTGACTAAGGCATTAAATACGATTTATTTCTGTAACATAAAATGAATAATATTCTATCATGTATGTGATTTTTTTTTATTATTATATTGAATATTTTACGTTTTGTCTTTATCTTAATGTACTACAAATTGATACGTAACAAATCCTCATATTAAAACGAAGCGTAATATTTCCTTGAATTTTGGGCTCAATAAGTATTAAAATACACACACACAGAAACAGCATGTAATTTGCCATGATATTTAGAGCTGTCACATTAAAACAAAACGAAAAATTGGGAACAACTTAAGCCACAATATATCAATTTATTTAGGATGTCATTGTATTTAGGCTCGTTTTCTTTTCCTTTTCATTGTAATTGTGAATCCAAAAGAAAATTTTATAATTCCAAGAAGATTTCATACAAAGCAGAAAAAAATTACATTAAAAAAAAATGAAATATCTTTAATGGACTTACCACACAAATAAAATTCATCATTAATTATAAATGAGACACATTTAAGTTCACATCACAACTCGTAAAAGGACAACTTTCGTTTTCTTTTAAACTTTCCTTTTTTTAAAGGAAAATTAAAACAAAATGAGATTAAATCATTAAAATTTTGTATACAAAATAAATGAAAAACATGTCAAATTTTGACATTTTATGTAGAAATGTTAAGACATTTAATGAAAATTTACCACAAATCATCATTTAATTCATTAAATTTAATGTGACAGTATTTTCCTTTACAACTTTAATCAAAGAATTGTGGTATGTTCTCCGTATTATTATAAGTTAATAGTATTATGATAAGAAAATTTCTTGAAGCGATTATTATTCTAATTTTAGCAACTGAAATAATATTTATATTTGCATATTGTTATGACATTAAATTGGGAAAATTTATCAATTTCAATGAGATTTTAACTTAAAATCAGGCACAGCAGAAATGTTGCCATTTTACAGTGATTTTATGCTGAGAGTGCATACAAAGTCATTTTTTGAAAGTGAAAAGACTCAATTTTGAGAAACAATTCTGATTTTTCTTTAATAAGTGTCTAAAGTTAGTAGTTTATGAAAATAAGCTCACCCTGTTGCGCGTAAATGCCTAAAGTTTAGGTACTCAATGCCTAAAAAAAAGGCATCCGATGCCTAAAAATTAGGTATCTATTTCAAGAAAATTTTTCTGCAAAGTAATTTTTGGATGCCTAATTTTTAGGCATCGCGCTACACATTCTATAGGTTTTATATGGATGTCTATTTTTTATGCATCGGATGCCTTTTTTTTAGGCATTGAGTGCCTAAATTTTAGGCATTTACGCGCAACAGGGCATTTCCTTTAATTCCCAGAGCTCAAATAAAACTTAATGATAAAATTAATGTATTTTTGATAGAAAATGAGATAAAATTTTATTTAATTTAAGATAAGAGTTTTTATTAAACCATTTAATTGCTTTTTTGATAAGCGGAAATTATTTTAAATCATATATTTGAACATTTTTATTTCAAAATTTAACAAAGGGCTCTAGAAATAACGTTAAATTCCTAATTAGGTATAATTTTTCTTATTTTAATCAACTTATTGTTTTGAGAAGTGAAATTCAAAAGACAGAGATGACATTAAAAACTTATCTGAAAGTAACTCATAAAATTAACCACAGTTCAAAGATCCCCCCTTTTTCTTAACTCAACACAAACAATCAAAAGTATAAAACTATCATAAAGAAAAATATTTTTAATAGTTTACCCTCATTTTGCCATCATACCACACCTAAAAAACATTCATAATATCATTAAATATGCCGCCACTTTTTTGTTATACGATATCATCATCCTCCTCTCATTCAAGCAATTAAGCACTAAAACAAAATTATAATGAATGGGTAACATCGCATCCTGCTTTTCTTCGACTCGACTTGTGTGTCTTGACATTTTATTATATACACTGAAATTAAAATGTGAAAGAAAAACCACAAGGGAAATTTATAAATGGTGAAAAAGATTGTTCATTAGTCTTTTGGGTTTTTTAACTGTGTATAAGTGTGTCATTATACCACTTTTTCATTGTTAATTTAAGCGAAGATACCTTAAACGTTTAATTTATTCATTGAAGGAACTGATAAACTAATATTTAATGAATTCCAGGTAAAAAGAAAAATTTCATTTGAAATAGAACTATCTTTGGCATTTCTTCCCAACTAATTCCCTGATAAAACTTTAATCCAAATCCATCTCCATTATATCTGACATATTTATCTTTTTAAGCTCAACCTCAAATTGGTACCAATATTTAACAAGCAATAATAACAATAGAAAACATACCCAACTCAATTTACTTAAACACACACACACAGACACACAAAATTATCGATGATAATCTGATAAAAGAAAATTAATAGGAAATTCACGTAAAATCCTTGTCATCTTTCGTTTTATTTTCCACTTTCCCTGAACCATAAACCTTAAATATTGTGCACCCAAAAATAACAATAGAAAAAACACACGATTCCATATTTTAAGCTCATGATATTTTGGGTCAGCAAAACGCTTCCTTCATATTGATAATAATCATCATCATCATCATCATCATAAGGAATAATAATAAGAATAAATGATAATTTATACAGGCAAAAAAAATTTAACATGAATAAGGCTGGTCCCTCGACTTTTACAAATAATAACAACTAAAATATGAAAGATATATTTTTCCAATCTCATTTATTGTCTTGTCACACCTTTGTACGATTGGGATCTAACATGAATGATAAAGGAAAAACTTTTATTTTTCGATTTTAGGTGCAAATTGTATTTGAGGATCTAAAACAAAAAGAAGAAAAGAAAATACACGTGCATTGAATATTAAAATTTAAGGTTCTTTTTTGAGTAGTGAAAATCGAATCGCGTTATGATATGGACGGAAAATGAAGTAAATTGGATAAGTATTTGAAATTATTGTGTTACAAGAATCTTATTATTATTAAAAATGGGACTACTTTATGGAAAATTAAGTTGGGAAATTGTAGAAGTGTGGTAAAATAAGGGATCAAAAAGTAAATCCTTGAATGAGATTTTGATTAAATTTTTGGGATTATAAGTTTATTGGATGGTTTTTTTGGTTCTTTTAATGTCTCTCTTATGAAATGTGGAAAGTAAATGTTTGGTTTGAATGCTGAAGATTTGTTTTAAAGTGCAGTGGTTGGACTATCAATCTAAAGGTTGGCACTTCGATTCTCGTTTCGGCCATGAAACATTTGTAATGAAACAGATTGTATCTCAAATGTCCCTTTTTTCCGACGACTCAATTTGAGTTAAATACTAGATAAAGGTGGCGACTGCTTGAGATGACAAGATAAAAGTTAAGGCTCTCTGATGATGATAACAGGTATGCACAATGAACTCGACTGATGGCTGAGGCTTAGAGATATTTGGTACTAAATTTCACAAAATGTGATGCTCATCTACTCGAGTTTTGTTCTAGCTCCATTTGATTCATTTTAAGCCTTCATTCACGTTGACGATGAAAATTTTCTTGTTTTAAGTTAATTGAAGCCCTCATACGATCTGAAGATCGCTTTAAATTCAAAATAAATTTACTTACCTTATTAAAATCAGCTGAAATCCGTTCATGTCCCTTCCTTATCTGTTTGAATTCAAATTCTTTGCACTACAGATTGCAAAAATAATGTTACATCATCATTCCAAATGGTCCAAAACCCAAATAAATATAATAAATTTAAGTTAAGCAAACATTCAAAATTGAAACATTAATTTCTCTTATCAACAATGTTTAATTAAAATCCAGGACCAACACTCACACATCAAAAGATAAAAATCCCCGTTGAAAAGTCATGTCATTTATAATTTATGTCACAATTTCCCTGCAAAATACAACCTCACAAACGATGTTGATGAGGGAAATTTTGCATTTTCGCATTATACTCTCAAATGAATTTGACTTGACTACAAAAATTTACCATAAATTTACAATTTATTTTCCACATTTTAACCGAAAAATGCATTGTTGCACTCGTGATTGTATATTGTCCTTATTTTCATCTCAACACATCATATTTAATGCGTGTATGGTCATCAGCACCATGAAATTATATTAGATTTATTCATGTGTGTGTGCATGTGTGTTTTGTATTTTAACTCGAATTTGTTCTTTTGGGAATTTATTTGCGTTATTTTCACAACATTAACAAAAAATTTATATAAAAAAAACACACGGAAATGATTCACGAATATTTATGCAACTGAAATTCATATCCTTTTTGGGTTGTGAAGTGAGAATGTGAATTAGACTCACAATGTGTGTGAATTTATCGTTGAATTAGGTGTTAAATTAAATTTCATGTGCATGCTTGAGTTTTAGGAGCAAATATTTTAATGAAATTTCTTTCTTTTTTTGTTTCATTTCAGAAACTAAACTAAATTGAATGTAAAACTGACGCTCACAGTAAAAAATAAATGTAAGTAACTTGAGATTATGTAACATTTAAACGAAATTCACCCTCGTAACTTGACATAAATTGCATCAAAACTTATTATCTTTGAGGAAAACGCACAGAAACACACTTTTGTGACAAAATTATTTGCAGTCTCCCCTTTTTTATTTTTTTTATTATTAAATTTATACACGTATTTTAGTACTCTTTATAAATAAAAAAAAAAAACTCAAGTGAAACGCATTTCACTGAAAAAAAAATAAAGTAAATAGAACATAAAAATATATAAAAAAGGATTTTTTTTTCACAAAATCTAGTAAAATTGTGTTAAAGTACCTAAGAGTATTTGAACAAGAGGCAGAAAAAAAAATTAAAGCAAATAAAAGTGGTAGAAAATTTATTCACCATAAAGAAAAAAAAATGTGTACTGAAATACAAAATTTGAAGTAGTTACATAAAAATTTCAATACAGATTTATTCAAAGGCATGAAAAAACTCTCATATCAAAGTATCTCTTATGTCCTATTATTCTATTAACTAGGATATTACTCTACTAATAAGCGTTTTTTTTTAGTGTAGATACTGAAAGTGTGTCATCATTTTCAATTGAAAAGAAAATCATGAGTTAAAAAACTGGGCTTGTAACGTGGTTGGGAATAATAATCAAAGAGTTAATATGAAATTTAAAAAAGTGCTTAAAAATTGAAGCAAAAAATGTGGAAAATGTTTTTTGATGTCAATGGCACAAGTGTTTTTTTATTTGAAATTTTTAAATGAAAAGGATGATACTTGAGATTGCATTACACTGTGAACTGCGACGACCCAAAAAAACGAACAGAAGTCCTGTGTGAGAGATTGTACGATGCAGTGGTTAGCATGTTGGACTATCAATATTAAGGTTGGCAGTACGATTCTTGCTCCATCCTTTTACAAATCTCAAAAGTCATTTTTTTCGGCTACTCAATTTGGGTTAAGGCTAGATAAAGGTGGCGACTGCTTGGGATGACAAGATAAAAGCTAAGACCCTTGGATGATGATAACGGGATTCACAATGGACCCAACTGATGGGCTGAGTGCAGGCTTAATAGCCGCCCTTCAAAAACTGATCTGGTCCAGCCATGAAAAAATCACTGTCCTAATTTTTTTCAATGGCATCATCATTAAAATCCTAAAGAAAACATTCTTAATTTCAAGTCATGCTACCGAAAACAGCTGAATAAATAACATCAAACTTATCATTCGCTCTTCAACAAGAAATTTATTTATATGATAATATTCATCTAATAATCCTTCTCTTTTAAGTATTCACATATTTTTTTTTTCCTTCTCCTCAATTTCAATGCATAACAACATATTTCTGTGAAAAATATTCATCATGATACAAATTCTATTCATTTTCATTATTTCCTTACATGATATTAATATTTTTTTTCTTCCTTTTCTGAATAAATTCATAAAAATCCATGTATTTAATACAATTTAATATGAATTTCGGATTAAACATCTCTTTCATAGACATTTCCTTCCATTTAAAGCAAAATAACCACTCATGTTTATCCCAATTTCTTATTTCATACAATATTCAAAGGATTTAAAACCAAACTCAATCACATCCTCATTATTATACAGTGAAGATTATTTTTCTTTTTTTTATTTTATTTTTATATTTTAGTCGTCATCACTATGAAATTCTCTGTGAGAATTGAGATGAGATGAAAGCAAAGGAAAAAAAGTTTCATTTTCAGATTAAATGTGAATTTGGTCATGTTTGTAAATAAATAAGAAATAAAATGAAAAGATAAAAGGGATTTGATTGTATTAGTTTTTTTTTTCACAATGTACATCAAATGGAAAGTGTTTCATTTCTGGTCACTTCAAAAAAAAAAATACAAATACAAGAAACAGAATCCAATAATCAGATTTTATGAGTTTTTACGCTTCGATGCTGAAATTGTATCTTTTAATGTGGTTTCTCATGAATTTAAGATTATGTTGAGGGGTAATGGAAGAAATTAGGACACAATATGACACAAATTATATTAATTTTTAATGCTGAGTGTGTTATCAGGTCAATTTAAGATGAACATAATCTAAAAATAAATGTCACTTGAAACCAGTGAACGAAGAAAATTAGTTTTAATGTTAATGGAAATGTTTAAAAGTTTATTATTGAAAGGAAAAATGAGCATTAAAACACTTCTGATCCTGTAGAACTCATAAAAACAGCTGGAAAAGGCAAATATTTGATGATTTCACTCTTTATTAAAAAGCGTTTTCATCAAGTGCTTTTTGGGGTTTTGAATTTCAAGTCTCTTTTTATTATTTTGATGATTTTCAAGTATGTACTTTTCTTTTTGTAGCATGATCCTTAACATGTGAATGTGCTTTTAATGTTCAATTTCTATTCAAAAATGGTTGTTTAACAATTTTTTAAGATTTTTGATCATATATTGATTACTTGAATGCTCTTGAAAAAAATTCATCGAATTTGGTTTATTTTTTGGATTACTTAACTAGCCTGAAAGAGAATGGAAATCGAAGGTACTTGATGAGGCGGCTTCTGAATCACTAAAAGGTCTAAATAGATCCTTTGAACTCGTTTAAGGTCGTTCTTTGAAAAGTCGATTCTCTGACACGTTCCCGAGATCGTTAGATGAACTCAGTTTTTGTTCAATCAACATTAAAACAGAAACCTTTTCTTAATTTTCACACCATAATTTTTTTTATGAAGAAATAAGACATTTTCCTCCCAAATAAAAGGAGATCAGATCGCACTTTTAACCAGAATCCACACAATGCATGATGATAAATTGATTGGTTTAATACAAAAAAATCATCATAAATTTATGAATACTTACAACACAAAAAACAGACACTTTTCATCACATTGAATAAAAAAAAATACATGATAGCATTATTTTGACACGAATCGAACACATAATCAATGAATGAGCTCAAAATATTAAATAATAAAAAAAAATTGAAATTTCATCATGAAATTCTCTGATACATGAACGATAAAAGGATGAGGAAAAGACGCGTTCTCTTAAATAATTCAAAGATGATTTGTGTTAAATGAATATAAAAACAGAAACACGTTGAAGGCTGTAATATTTTTCGCTTCATCATAAATTTTTCATTGAATTTGATATTTTGCCATCATTTTTTTTCCTTTACACACCGTAAATTTTTTGTGTGTGTCTGTCCTAATCTTGTATCTAGGTATCATACAATAAATTTATAACAAGCGACTTTTTGGCTTATGTTTTTCCACATCATTTACCCGAATGAATCATAAATAAAAGTGACTTTGACTCCCAAAATGACTGACAAAATATGAAATCACCAAAAAAAATTTGATGCTACATTTTTTAATCCAATTTATTTCTTTATTATTAGTCGTGTACTTTTTTTCATGTCATGACTGTTACAGATTCAAGAGTGATGATGTTCGATGTTATTGAAGGAAAATAAAAAAGGAAAAAAAAGGTGGAAGGAAAAGAAGAAACAAGAGAAGAGAGATGATGATGTGATATGAATTGATAAGCAACATAAAATGCCCTTCAATTTTCATTTTCTTTTTATTTTATCTTATCTTGGTATTTTTTTTATCATCTGGCGTGTTATTTGATAATGAAAAGTCAATTTTTTGCAATGAACTGTGAAAAGAATTTATATTTATGATTTTTTTTTTCTTTTTTTAATTTAATTGAATTTGGTTTCGTGATAGATTGAGGGGAGAAAATTTGAACGGAAGAAATTGAGAAGGAAATTTCAGATGATTTTCTAATCAAATTTAAAAAAAATCGATTTTAATGGAAATTGAGTGTGAATCTGAGCCACTTCAATAAAAATTGACCTGAGTTTCCTCTCACAACAAACTCCTTTGAAAAGACTTAATTTATCACATAATTATCCGTCTCAAGTTGATTAACTTCAATATAAAACACGCGCCTTAAAACCTAAATTAAAAGCACTATCACTCACATGCCTAATTATCATCATCATCATTTTTTCACTTCCTACACTAATCACACTCAACCATCATCCTACCTTCATATTCAAATAAGATAAATAATTAAATTAAATGCTTAATTAAGTGAAATAATTGCAAGTGTTTATTCATTATATTATAATTATTATTGTCTTAACTCGTTCACCATGAAATTTACTATGTTTTCACATATTATGTAAATGATTTGGGGCTCCACACACTCTGTTTTTTTTTCAAGTACTATGTTATGAATTTATCCTCCCATGTTCATTTTTCACCCTAAGTAGTTTGTACATAATCGTTCCCATTCTAAATATGTGAAATTTTTTAACATTTTCTCTTTTTTTTTTGTTTGAAATGATATGCAAAAAAAAATTATATAAGAGAAATGAGTTTGATCATCATTATCTAGATAATAAAAGGATGTATGTGGGTATATATTCTCTTTTGAATGTAAAAAAGTACTTTCTGGATTTAAAAGGGATATTAATCAAGGTGCTTAATGAGATAAGATTAAAAAAAAGTAGTTTTTGTACCTTTGATATGGCTTTTCACAGGGATAATGAATAAAAATGGTAACATTACGGAACAGAATGAATAGAAAAGGGCGAGATACAAAGAGAAAAATTAAAAATAATTAAATATTTTTCAGAAGAGAAGAAAGAGATTTTAATGTGGATTAATGTGATCCCTTCATATTAATTTATGACACGAGTTTAAGTGAATGTTTTGTTTTTCTTCTGTTGGATGTGTGATATGAAAAATTAAAAAGGATGTGATAAATGAGGTCATAAGGAAAATTTAATAGTTTGATAGAAGTAGAGCTCAAATTTTGTATATTCCATGTAGGGACATGTGTTTCAGATCAGATCAGATTTCTAGGGCCGTTTGAGAAGAAAACCAGCACTCAGAACTACAGACGGGTCCATTGTGCATACCCATTTATCATCATATCTGATGAAGAAGGAACCAAGTCTAGTGAAACAACTAAAGAAAGGAGTTCACTAGAATTGGTTCAGTTCAGGAAAGTGACCACACCTTCTCAAAAAGCTAAGCAGGGCAGATACCTTCACTTTTATGATGGAATCAATACTCACCCAACGTGATACCACGCAATCTAAAATGCTTGGGACATACACTAAGCAGATGTGCAGCAATCTCCTCTTGTTCAGAGCAGCATTTGCACATTGGATCTCTTGAGTCAAAATGACTGAGATGATAGTCTAGAGTACAATGACCAGTAAACATACCAACTACAAAACTTAGCTCAGTACGGTTAAATCATGTGTTTAGTCCGAGCTCAAATTTAAAATAATAATAACACATGGTTGTCATCGACATAAATACAGGTGCTATTATCTTATATCACTTTTAATAACACTGCATGTGTCGGCAATATGTCATCATGTGTCACGGAAATGACTTGACATGGAAACACAAGATAATTTAAATGACAGGAAGTGATTAAATATAAAAAGAGTGTTAGTAATCGTAGACTTGACTTATTAAAAATTTACCTTTCGAGCTTAAAATTATAGAGTCTCAATGTGACGTGGTCCCTATTCATAACGTAGATCCAGTCAAATGATCATAGCTTTGATTTCATTTCCCAGAAAAAAACAACTTTATTCCGATTTAAAGCCTTACAGAAAAAAATTACATTAAAGTCTACAACACAGTTTATCATGACACACAATTCCTTATCGTTAGTGTCCCTTTTTCTTACACCTTTAATATCCTACCTTTCAATTTCAATATATCTGTGCAAAAAGTAGTATTTAATGGAACTTGAATATAAAAAAAACAAGGAAAAATAAAAATTATACGGAGAACGGTAATAGATAAATAAAATGGATAAGCAAATAAATAGAAGGGTGTGGTCCATTGGGTATAGTAAATTGATACACATTACCATTATTATTTAGATACTCACTCTTATTTTTTTGTTTATTTTCTACCATTCATTTTTTTTGCCTCAACATTGGTTTAATATGATAATAATAATAATACAATCCGAAAATAAATAGTATACCACCAGGTAATCGGGAGTCATTTATTTTATTTTCATTATCTCACTTCGAATTTTATATTTATGCACATTCACATTGTATCCAAATTCCAAATGGAAATCGCTTTGAATTGAATATAATTTTTATTCTCTTTCTTTTTTTTTCCATGTCCCTTTTTCATTTTATACCTTGAGTGTATGTTTAATACTGAAATTCCTAATCAATGCCATTATCTTTATAAAAAATAAAAAAAGGATAACATAAAATGATATTGCCATTTATTTATTATGCACAGATACAAAGGTGATTTAAAGTAAATTACTGAATTATGTTACAAAAAATATATGTTTAATTTGAATTTAAACAAAAATGGATTTTTCTTCAAATTTTACGAGGACATCTAAAAATATCACTGTTCAAAGATGGATGTTAACTGAATAATTGTAAATAATTGTTAATTATTAAAGTAAAAAAAAAAATTAATAAAACTTGAGACACTTAACCCAAAATCATTAAAAGTACTCTTTATTTCACATAAGAGAATAATTTTTTTGCTCCTTTAAATTTGGCACTTCACCAAATAATTTATTAAATATAGGGCAAAAAAACAAATGAGAAGGATAATGACGGTCTAATTAAAGGAAGAAATTTTATGTAATTTTTCACTTGAGCATTTCAGACAATAACTTAATTTTGGATTTGAATTTAACTTGTAATCAGTTAAATGTATGTAATTTATTATCTTATTTTAACGGAAAATTACTTGGAAACGAATAACATGAAACGACCCAGCAGATGGGTAACTTGCTTGGCCGACTTTTCCAACGAACTTAACCAAGAGCCAAGCAATATTTTTCACTAGAAGACTTACCAGAGAGATCCCATGGCGTCCACTACGCATCCAAAATACCGACACTCCATGGGCATCCTCGGAATGTTTCTTGATAAAAGGCTGACTTTCGGGTCACATATTAAATATGTTTGTGAAAAATTTGATAAAGCTGTCAGAATTCTGTACCATCTGCTTAATCGGCGATCCCGACTTAACCAAAGTAACAAAATATCATTGTACAAAGTGGCATTGAGCCCAATATTGACTTATGCGTGCCCAATTTGAAACAAATTGAAATAATTACAAGTGAAGCAAAACCAAACACTCAGAATGTTTCTCAACGCAACATATGAATTAGAAATTTTAACGAGCTCAATTGATTGAAGAGAATCATGCTCTACCCTTTCCCAAAAAAACCAACCTCACTCCGATGAACCATTCAGGAGTTATGAATGGAAAGCAGTGACATACAAGCCGTCTGTAAAGTGCATTTTGTCTAACGAAATGCACTAAAAACTGAGCCAATAGGAAATCAGGACATCAAAGGAATTGTATTTCAATTTAAAGAAAAAAAAATAATTCCACTTTCATATTTCAAATATTTTTACTCGAACATTTCATACAAAAGCATTGAAACTTTTATAAGCCATGATGTAAATTTTTCATTTTTTTTTTTAATATGCATTCGCTTTATAGTTTGTTGGAAATTATTTTCCCGTAAAATGTGCCTTTTATTAAAACATAAAAATGATACATAAAAAAAATTGTAATCATAATATTTAAAAAAAAAGAAAAATAATATCAATTTTATCAGAATAAAGCAATAACAGACGATAGATACGAAACTTTTTTTTTGTGTTAAACATAAAACACATTGACCACATGACATCCCCACAGGATTTCTCTCTTTTTTTTCATAACAAATATTATTAAATTTATTATTTTTGCATAAAAGTACAAAATTGAAATGAATATCTGCCTTTATAGGCATTTTTTTTGTAAAATATTAATCTATGTAAAAACCCATATTTAGCTACAACACACACAATGAAAATGAATTAAATTGAATTTACCTTTGCAAAATGTGAGTAAATTTAAAATAAAGAAAAATTTGAATTTATATGCAAATTTTCTCCTTTTTATTGTATTTGATGCATTTTATTCACAGTAAAAAGGTCAATTTTATGATTATTATGATGATTATTTGCAGATATTTTATGATCATGATGAAAATGATGATGCATTATTTTGATTACTTTCAAATAAATGCGATGGTATCATATTTGAATTTCATCCACAAAGGAAATTTGATGGGTTTTTGTGGTTGTGCCTTGTATGCAAATTGAAATTGAAATAAAACGAAAATTTCCCTGTAATTTGAATGATTCATGGTTTGATGTTAGTTTAGAAAATTTTCTCAATTTCCTTGTAATCTGTAAAACTTTACAAAAAAAAGTTTTAAAATAAAAAAAACTCGAGATAAAATGAAGAGAAAAAATACATTAATGAAATGTCTGTCACTTTTAATGTAAAATGTAACGAAAACATACAATTTAAAGAGATAAAAATGAAACAGAACAAGACAAGTTGCTTACTTAGGTGATGATGATCTTATAAGAACTTTTCATTTGGTTTTTTTTTCCTTGTGCCATGTAACATCCCGACACACTACAGTCGGAGGAATACAATTTGAAATGAAATATTCGTTTGATACGAGGATAAAAAAAACAAACTTTTTCTAATTCAAACACATATAAAATATTACTTTTCCATTTTCCATGTAATAAATTTATCTTTTTTATTTTTATACTTTTTATACGGAAAACCTCTTATATGTTTGTAAAATTGAAGTAAAATAAATGTAGGCGTCTTGTCAAATGTGTTGCTTTTACGTTAAATGTATAAAAATGTATATAAGTGAAGCATTTTCATTCAATATCTTGTAAGAGTTTTGTGCACAACTCACGTCTCAATCACATATATTTTGTAACATTTTACTGATTTTATAGAAAAAAGTAACACATTTCATATTCGATCACATTCGAAGAACATGATTTTATAGTTAAGACTGTTCGCTTCATATTTTATCTCAAAACTTTGGGTTACAAAGTTACAGCAACAATGTGTATTAATAATGAAATGATATTATTTTCATTATTATTGCGAGAAGTTGGCAGAATTATGTCTGTTTATTTGAAGGAGAAGGAAAAAACAAGAAAAATGAATGGAAATAAGTGAGATATAAATGAATTTTTCGACAAGGATGTGTTAGAAAAGTCATAAATAATGAGAAGTGAAAAAGAAAATTTATTATTGTTTTTATTAAGACTTTTTTTCATCCATCGAGTGTATATCCAAGGCCCCAGGATGACTTTTCAGCACTTTTTTTATCGATTTTAAAAAAATGCGAGTTTTGTGTCAACAAATTGGGATAATTTTTTCAAAATGACTGAAATTCACGGAATTTTTCAAACTCAAAGCACTTTCCAAGACCACGAGAGTATCGTTAAACTTTTCAAAATCGTCGAAAACTGCGGAATTTTTCAAAATTGTAGAAATTGAAAAACCTGCGGGCATTTTCTTAATTGCAGATTTTTTAAAAATCGTAAGATTTTAACAAAATTGTGGAAATTTCAAAAATAGCGAAGTTTTAACGAATGTTTGAATTTTTCAAAACGGTTCAATTTTTCAAAATGATCGCAGTCACATTCCACATGTTTTCCTGGAATATTTGTCCATTCACGTTGAGACCCTGATTTTCACTCACATTTAAATTTTCATTTCAATATTTGAGTCATATCATTTAAATTCAATTCAATTAATTTCTTTTTTTACTTCATTTTCAGATGCGATGACGCAAATTAGATATTTTCAGAAAATATTGGTAAGTTAAATTTCCTTTTTTAAAAAAAATATGGTTTTTTTTATATAAAAACTTAATAATTTTTTTTCTTTCATACAATTTCTATGTCACATTTTCATTTTTTTATTGTCTGAAATTTATTTTAAGCTTAAATTTATTTTTTCCTTGGATTTCATTTTTATTTTCATACAATAATCGCTGCATTTGTGTATTTAGGACACAAAAGCAAGAAATAATAAAAAAAAAACCTCATAATGAAAAAGCAAGAGTAGAACAAGATGACACCGATATGAAAACAGAGCAAAGAAAAAAAAAATAAATATTGAAAGAAAAATAAGAAAAGTAGGTAACTAAACACAGATATACAAGAAGAAATAAAAAAATAGCTGGAAGCATCAAAATCCATATACATTGAAAGTTATTTATTTATTTTTTTTCCTTTATTTTTTTGGTAGAAAATGACAAAATAAGATAATAACAAAAGATTGTTTGGTTAACAATAAAAGGCCTTCAAGGCATCATCACCACAAATACTCATTTTATTTCTCCAATTTTTTTTTTTTGGTTTTATATGAAATTCATATTGAAAGCCATTAATAGTTGAAGAAAAAATGTAGTTATAACGATGCTTTATCATACACCATACAGTGGTTCAATAAAGTGTGTGTTTCATTTATCCATAACGTTTATCTTGCTCGTAGAAGGCGAACAAACATTTTCAAGATATTATCAATTTAGGTACTTTATCATTTAATAAGACATAAAAAAATGGATGGACTAAATTGATTTTATCTTTATAGATTTCCTGTGAAATGTATGAAAATGAATTGATCGGGTAGGATCGGCTGGGAGATTCGGAATTTTAATCGATATGAGATACGATGACTTTGAAAATGAAAAGAAGGCTCAAAAAAGCTCAAATGACGTTGAAAGAAAGATTCGTGTGATTTTTAAAGCACTTAAAAAAGCAAATTTCATTGAATAAGGAAAAATTTACATTTTTCTCAACGTTTCATGTCTGTCATGTCAGTAACAGATCTCTGTAACTTAATGATCTATAATTAATTAGATGTGGTTTTGATTTCATATTTTATTAAAGCCTCTTTATAACTATCATTAGCAGAAAAATTATGGAAGATGACATAAGATGATGCATGTTACCGATAATCGGTTTTAAATGTGGTTGCAATGAGAAAGAAAAATGTTCTTGGTGGCAAAACTTTTTTTCTCATACCAAAACAATTTTTTGACATTAAATTATATATTCGAAAAAATGTCCTTTAAGAAGCTCCAATATCCAATTAGATGAATCACAATTCAGATTTGAGCAAATTATCGATATTTTAGTCCTTAAGGAATTTTTTTTACAATTTTAAGGTAATAATTTACATCCAACTTAATCCATTTCCATGAAAATTTCATTTAAAACCATCACCCAAACCAAATTTAATGCCTCTTTTGTTTATAATAAGTGAATGTCGTCAGTTCACCATATGCCGTTGTGTTATTTTTTCATTATTTATTATTTTTTTTGTTTTTTCGAATGAATGCTGTGAAAAACAATGTCTGAATGAAAAGAAACCAAGTCTTTTATCGTAATTCTAAATAAAAAGGACAAAAGACCTTCTCTTTTGTTCTAATTCCACATATTTAACACAGGCACACACACATGACTTTGTCTGGAAATGAAATATGGAACATTAGCATTGAATCTCATTTAATTCGTACATGAAATGTGAAGACAAAAGTGACAAAAGCACATTCATAAAAAAAATGTAAAAATAGGATTTTAAATGGAATTTTTTGCATATTAAAATTAAAATGAAAAAATAATAATAATAATATCGTATTGTGAGTTAATGGTGCTAGAAATGGAATTTTATGTAACTTTTTTATATGAAAAAAACTTTTCTGGATGTTTCTAATCTTAAATTCAATCTTAAATTTGAAGTCAAATTTCATAAAGATTTGATTTAACTTCGCTATTATTTGCTTTTGTGATTTTATTTCTCTGCTTCCTCGAAATCACCCCTTTTTTGCTGTAATTTAATTTGACATACAATGAAAAAATCGAAACTTAACAAAGCAGAAGATAAATAAAACAAGCAAAAAAATTATAAACACAAAAACATTAGAAAACCAATCATTTTTCTCCTTATGTTACCGCTTTTCTTGAAATAATATTTTGTTTCAATATTATTATTATTATTATATAAAGTTACTTTTTATGTATTTCTTTTTTTTTGATTTTCCAAAAACGAAATCCTTGTTTTATTTTGTATGTTGTACATTGAAGCAAGGCACCATAATACAAGTAAAACAAAAAAAAAGAGTATAATATTTTTTTTTGAGCACCAAAGAACCGGAGGCTTGTAGTGATACGGAAAATTATTATTATTACTATATTTTTAAGACTGAATGTACATTTTTAACAAATTTGGGACACGGCCCTCATAATTGTACGACTACAGAGATAAAAATTCCGGATATGTAAGTAAAATTATTGGGTTACGAAAGAAAAATGAAACAAATTGTAACATATTGTTTGGATAGGAAAAAAAAAGAAAGAAAAATGTTCTGTTATATTTATTTTGTATTTACTTATAATAATAAATGTAAAAATACTACAACAAAAGGCACGTTCTCATAATACACAAGGAAAAATAGTCGAAAATGAACATCATTTCTAGTTATAAAAGGAAGTTGTAACTAAATAGAAAGGAAACTGAGGGTAATCTATCTCCAAAAAATATGTATTATTATATATGAACAGTGATTTTTCTTGTTTTTTTTTCTTTTTTTTTTGCTGGTAGATTTGTAATCTGATATACAATTACTGCAGTACATTTAGAAATACAAATACAACAAAAAAAGAGAAGAAAAATCCTTATTCAACATAATTATAAATAGTATTCTTGTCGGTCTGTTGGTCGTCTTGGGATTCTCTTACAATTACAGAAGTTGTGGTAATTTATCATGTTTTGTGCCTCTTGTCTTGTAAATGTTTTGTCCAATATTTACTCACATTACTCATGTGAACGTGTATGGGACAACATTTATTCCGTTTTTCTGCAAGTAAAATTTGTGTTTATTCCAAGAAAACAAAAAACGAGCAATGTCTTATTTACATAAAGAGAGATTTCAGAGATTTTTTTTAGGGTCAATATGATGACTGTTCCATTTGAGAAATTAAGTTAACTCATTTGCGTCATCCGTTGCGTCAACGCAACACCTACTTTGAGATCACTTTTCACGTTCAAATTAAAAAATTTCTTTGTCAATAACTTTTAGAATATTAATTTAAGATGTTTTGTATCAAACAGTTGAATAGTTTTTGAATTTAAACCAAAAACTAAAAAAATGAGCTAAACTTTTAAGAAAAATCGCTATTTTTTTATTCTCGTACAAGATTTCTGTATGTATTTGTGTAGCACTTATACGTATTTTATTTTGGCTCTCCTGTAAAATTTTTATATGAAACCTGAAATTTTCATCGAAGAGAAAAGTATTCACTTTTACATAAAGAATAAATCATAGAAGAACTTTTTGTTCAAAACTCAATATTTCTAGGAGCAGCGTCGATTGGTTTTTGATCCAATCGTGACCCTAATTAAAGTTTTTTTTTATGAAAAATGCAAAATATGCCACCTTATCTGGGTCAATTGAGATTCAAAATTCGGCGGGGTCACCACTTTATTACAAAAAAAAACCTTAAAATCATATTTTTCCAATAATTATGAGAGAAAAAAAAATTTCATCATATTTTTTTAAAAAAATCTGATTTAGTCTTAAAACCAAATAATAATAATAATAATTGAAATTTAAAAGTCCGGGTTTTTACATTCAAAACTTCTCACTTTCAAATAAGAATGTAGAAAAACCATCAGAAAAACTTGTATTTTATTGTTCATAAACGATCAATTTAACGAATAAAAAAAAACTTTACTTGCAATTTAATTTAATCATTTAAAAAAATATTTACCAGTTTTATAATAAAAATAATGTAAAAAAGAGAAAATACTTGTAAAACTCTAAAAATAAATAAAACAATGACTGAGCAAATGCGAGCAAAAAAAAACTAAAGTTGAGGAAAAATAGTAAAATAAATAAAATAACAATACATAAAAAAAGTTTTTAATTTACTTTAATGAATGGATGAGTGCAAATGAATATAAAACAAGTTTTAAATTAAATTGTTTTATTTTTATTTTATTCTATTTTACTTTTTTTTCCCTCAATTTTTTGTTTGTGCTTTGTTATGTTGATAAAATGTCTCGACAGTGTTTTGTTCGAAAAGCGACCTCATTACAGTAAAATAAAATAAAAATAATTAATTAATTAATGTTATTATTTTTTTCTACTTTCATTTAAATTTAATAATTAATCAGATTTTTTTTACTTTTAACTTTAATTTTGACGCCTTTCTTAATTGACAGGGACAATTTCTTGTAATATGAAATGAATTTGTATCGGTCCCTCTCATTATGTCATCTTTTTATATTTATTTTGTTTTTTTTTTTATTTTTTTATTATTAAATAGAATTTTTGACATTAAACAGAGCTTAACTCCCCATCATTAGTGAAAATATCGTGAAAATTTTATTATATTAATACAAAAGATAAGGAAAAAAAAAGTTTTTATTTTTATATGCTTTTTTTTTGTGTAAGATAAAAGCGCGGAACGTAAATAAAAATAAATAATAAAAAAGTCATAATATAAGGCGAGATAATTGGTGGGGATAAATGACACACACAAACACACTACAAAATTACAGTGAGAAGAAAATATATGACATTAACCATGAACATGAAATGATGAAAAAAACACAATGAAATGAAATATTTTTGGGCATTTAGTGGTCAAAATTGAAAAAAACACTCAATTTTATCCAATTGAGCTTCAATATGTAACGTTTTTTTTAATTTTCAATCAAATTTAGGTCAATTCTGATAATTTTCAGGGAGTTTTTGTTTTTGTGTGATAGAATTAAAATACAAAGATACAACAAGATACCATAAAAATTAAAGAAGAAAAAAAAATTTATTGGTGGTGTTAAATTTCAGTGTTATAAAGGAAGAGGGACTAATAAGTGAGAAAAGTTACAGTTTTTTTTCATTTTTATGAAAGAAAAATATAGAAAGAAATGAAGGAATTAGCGCTATATTCCGCTTTTTCACAAGAAAATCTGTTTTTTGCTTGTATGATGCGACAAAAAGTTTAAATGGCATCAAGATGATCAAAAAATAAGGGAAATTACTTGTCATTTCAGTAAAACCAGAGAAAATTTGAATGTGAAAATGGCATTATTAAGAATTTAAAGGAGAAAATCGATTTTCATTTTCTCTTCTGTACTATAAAGCAGGAGAAACACACAAATGACCTAAAAATTAATATTTAATCCACTCTCTCATGGTTGAACAGACTCATTTAAAATACCCAAAATAAAACCACGCTAATTTTACACTAAGAACCACATCAGGAAACACACACACATTTTATGACCACTTTAACCATAATTTTTTCCTCATTTCCTGTCACAAAACACAAATAACCTTCTTATATTTCATTTTAACATCTTAATTTTAACAGCAGTGAACATTTTTCTTCTGTATTTAACACAAAGCAACAACAACAACAACTCAATGAAATAGTTTGCAAATGTCATAAAAACATTCATATTACATTTCACATGAGTTGAGCACTTAAAAAGAGTCCATATAAAAAAAAACTCTTCTGAATTTTATTGTTCACATTTTTTTCCTTCAACTTTCTTGTCATCACCAAACAAGCACAATTTTATTGCATTTTTTCTGCTCCTTTTTATTTCACTCTGATGTGTGTTATTCATTTTTCAAACAAATTTTTCATAAAAAAAAACACTACAAGTGTGTATTTGAATTAAACTGAAATAAAATGAACAAGACGAGAAAAAAACAATAAAATAATTCAAACTTTTAACCTGGATAAGTAATATGACAAACAAGGAGAATGATTTTTTTTTTACGAGTCAGACCTCTTCAATTTAATGACCATTGTAATTTTTTTATGATTTTTGCTCTTTTAATTTTTTTTCTTCATACTTTATTTTCTTTCTGCACTTGAATTCAGAAAAAAAAGAAATTTTACAAAACATAACGAACCTTTTTTCATATACATTGAGGTAAAAAACAGCTTAAAACAATGAAAAAAAGGGAAAAAATTAATGGAATAAAATGTGAACTTTTCTATTGTTTTGATGTTAAACCGTGAGTGTCCTTCGGGAGTGAAGTACCATTTTTTCATTGAATAAGATTTGAAAAACACAATTCTGAATAAAATTACAGTGAAATGTGCGTTTTTGTTGTGATTTTAATGAATTTTTAGCTGAAAACTCTTTTAAAAAGTTGTTTGTTTTCTTAAAAATAAAAAATATTTTTTTCAAATCTTGAAGAATTTCAAAGTATAAAATTGTAAGACTAATTAAAAGTTGTCTCGAACTAATTTTGTACCACAAATCAAACTTCTTGTTCAATTTACTCCTTATTTTTATCTTGAATGCAACAAAATTGCTTGTTACTAACTTTGAAATGAAACTTTTATCAAATAATAAATGAAAAAAGTTACTCTACAAAAATTATCCTTTTTATTACAATTTTTCTTGAGAATTAAATAAAAAGTAATAAAATATAATTATGGTGACAAGAAACTTTGTTATTGCAATTAATTGAAGGTCTCTCTTTTTACTTACTTGAAATAAAATGTTGAGCGAAGGATTTTGAATGAATTTTTACATTTTTTGAAATGAATTTTAATTTAAATAGCATTTCTTTGAATTCAATTCCATTTCAAAGGATGCCTCGAGACAAAGGACAAAAACTAAGAGGATTAACACAGAATTTGATTCACAGTATAAATAAAATTTAATTAATCCATTTATCGATTAATCATCAAACTTAAATAAAGCTCAATCTACAATGAAACGGAGAAAAGTTTTCCATTAATAAAGTTTTTTTTTTGTTTCACCCTCATAAAATTCACTTCTGTTTAAATTTGAATTGAAATGAAACAAAAATAAATTGTATAATTGTTTATTTAGGATAATTTTTTCATCAAATAAAATGAAAAATGATATTTTTACAATAAAACATGAAAAAGATAATTAAAATTGTGCTTTGGATGAGTAATTTTGATTAAAGTCTCATTAAAGTTATTTTATGAAGCTATTTAATTTAAAATAAAAAAGTATCATATCCTTAGTTGTCTTGCTTTGTATAAAAATAATCGACTTTTATACTTAAATGAAACAAAGAACATTAAAAAGAAAAGTTTACATCGATTTAAGTATAGTTCTAAAATAAATATATTTTATGAGTCTCTTAAGCTCATACATCTCAAATGTTTCGTTTTACTATGAAAATTGTAAAAATAAGAAATGAAAATATGGAGTAAAAAAGTAACTCAATAAACAATCATTTAAAATAGATAAAAATATTAAGTTTATGGCTTGTACATGACGACTTCTTTGAAAGGAAGTGTAATGTGTTACTAGGTTTATTGTACACAGGACGATGAAATTCAACGAGTTTTATGTGTAAACCTTTGAAATGGAAATTCAGTCACCTGGACAATCCTTAAAGCCTATAATCAGTGCTGCCATCAAAACAAGAACAAGAAAGTTCAGTCAAAGCAACCAGTCGTCTCCTTATTGACCCTGTGCTTATTTTTCAAACAGTGTTGATTGCATTTGACATAATTTCCTTATGTTTGAATCTTTTTGAGTTTATGCAATGAGATTTACGCTGAGAGTTTGACGTATGGCCCCATCTAACGGCTTACAACACCGTATTTAAATTTCCTACGCCTTTGTAAGGCGTTACTGGTCACTAGCACCTTGTTTTCCACTATATTTTCATAGAAATCGATTTATTTCGAGAGCTTTTTTGATTTACATCGATACGACAACTTTTACACACATGCGAACATGTGGAAATTTCAAGTCAATTCTAAAAATTTATTTTAGAAACCCTCACAGTTTTTTGTCCTTGTGTGTATGAAATTAAAACATGAAGTAAAATGTGTTTCATAAACTAGATCTTTTTATAGCAGCTTTCCTCAACATAAAAAGCACAGACACTTTTAAACACAAACTTTATTATATTTTTTTGTAGTCTATGTTATGTTCTAACTCTCTTATAATGATACAAAATGTTAAAAAAAAATTAGAGAGATAATATTTTTAATTCACAGTGCAGACATAAAAAATGAAATTAAAACAATTAATTTTATTTTTACAGGATGTTTTTTTTTTCTTCCTCTGTCATTTTCGAATGTTGTTTTAGTAGTAATTTGTACGAAATGGGTAAAAGTTCTCCTGGTATTCTTAAAAATTTTATTTATCGTTTCAATTTCATTCGAAAAATGTTAAAATTTGATTGTTTTTGAATCATAAAATTCAATTACTTCAATTACAAATTCGTATCATGTAAAAAATCGAAATCAGCTTTAATTTTACATTAAATTTAAAAAAATCGTTAATAAAATAAAAATTGTTCAAATTTAAATGTTCAGGGTGATTTTTATATGCATGTATAAAAAAAATAAAAATAAAACCCTGCAATAATTTTACGTTTTAAATACAAATTATCTCAAGTCAAGTGGAATGTTTCGATTTTTTCCTCTTTTTACACTTACTTACTTACTTTAACACTTCAAATTGTAGCACTTTCATATCCTTTTTTTCTGTATTAAAAAAAAGCAACTTGAAACACATCATCATTATTATAATCGTTCAATGGTGTGTGAGACGTGACTCTCAACAATATTTTTCCACAAAAAAAAAACAGTAATGTTCTCATTTTTGCTTTCTTTTTTTTATCCTCATTTTATTTTACATGTATTCAGATTCTATTACACACAATATTTCCCTTGAAAGCACTTTTTATCTTTTTTTTAAAATAAAAAAAAGTGAGTTTTTGTTATTTTGATGTTATTTTCATTGAGTTCAATTGAAATTACGATACACATGAGAACGGTATCTTATCCATCGATTAAGCTCATTTTGCTCATATTTTTTGATAAAAAGTAATCTTACAATACCATTAAATCCATATGAAAACCAAAGAATGAGATAAAATTTCTTTTTAATTATAAGGAATTTCATTTTATTTTAAGTTTCCTTCTCATTTCCTTTTCTTTCTTTTCTTAGAATTGTGTAACAATGGTAATTCGGACATAAAATATTATTGTTTTACAATTTTCAACTTTTTCCTTCTTCATTATTATTTTTTGAATCTTTTGTCTTGTTTGAGGCTTTTCTTACATGAAAATCGGAAACAGAAGGACATTGTTTTAAAAATAAAAAAAAAATCTTTTATTTCATTTTTAATTCTCCATGGCAATTCTCGTTCGTTATTTAACATTTCTCATTTATTTATAGTTATTTTCATTTTCATTTTTTTTTAATTCAGATACAATTGAAATTGAAATTGAGAGAGAAGAAGACTGAAAAAGAATTTTTTTTTTTACAGAATTACATGTTTTATAAAAATATTTTCATTTTTCCTTTTCTTTTTTATCTTGAATTGTGAAGAGATGAAAAAAGTTTTCTTTTTAAAATTTTATTCAACAGAATTCTTTGCGTAGGTTCTTTGAATTTGGTTTTCTTATTATGATTTTTATATAGTTAGTTAGTGTGCTGTCTCTTCATTAAATGTACCGGATGTTCTTTCATTTCAATAGGAAGGAAATGAATTACCTTTTCTTTTTATTTGATGCTCATTTATGTTCACTGTCTTTCAAATTGGATGAATTTTTCTTTTCAAGATTTTTTTAAGGTTTCCTTGAGATCTTGGGCTTTAAAGACGATAAGTGCATCGTGGTTTAAAGTTTAAATGGAAATATGATTCAAATCACTTTAAAAAGTTTTCATAGAGCTTGATTTGAGATTTTCACTGTCTTTTTTTAACTCTTTTGCCCTCTTTTTTAACAATTCTTTTCCATTTAGAATTAAAAAATCCGATTCAATGAGTTTCCCTTTGAAATTACCGCTCTTTCACATTAAAAATAATCAAAGAAAAAAAATAACTATTTATTTTCTCTTTGTGGCATGATATCAAAATAGATTTATTTGATTAAAAACTCCTTTCAAAAGAACTTCTTTTTTTTTAATAAAATGCATGATTCACATTCCATTGAGGTATGAATTTAAATTGAAAGAGAAATTAAGTATGCCTTGACCTAGATTGAATCCTTTACATAAAATGCATATTAAAATTAATACTTGAGACAGATTTAAAAGAAACTGCATTGAAAAAGTTTAAATAAAAATCTTATGAAACTGAATTCCTTTGATATGCTCACTAAATATTATTAAAATTTCGTTCTAAATGACATATCATACAAAAAATGATGAGCAAACATTGAAAATGCACCTTTCGATGCCATTTAATTAAAGTTTTTTTTTTTAATTTTATAATCCCATTATAGCTTTTAGCATTAAAATCTTTTGATCGTATCAAATTTTAAATCCTCATCACATTTAAGTGCAAATAATGCAAAATTTCGCACTATAAACGTATAGCAACAACAGATAAAAGGAGGAATTTATATTTTGCCTCATAACATCAAGGATTTTAATGAATTTGTTGAATCAAATTTCTGTTGATATTCGAATTAAGAGCAATGCATATGAGCATAAAATAAAGTCATATAATCAAAAATCAAGAGAAAATCACACACACACACAAAGACAATGTGATTTTCGATGTATTGATGTCTGTTTTTTTGTGAAATTTGATAACATTATAACATTGTTTAGCTTAAAAATTTTCAAATATCTGACAAGTTTTGGTTCATGTTCGTATTGTGATGTGAAAGATGAGAATCATGATACCTTTTATGTTTTTATCTAGGTTCTTGTCATTATATTTAAATTTAGTTTTTTTTGATCGATTTATAACACAAAGCACTTTGTTCAATAAAATCACATGAAAGAGAGATAATATGATATGTATTTGTCTAGCCTTTAACCTTATTTTATGTTTGAATTTAAATGAAAATTTAACTTAAATTAATTTATTTTTTTATCTCGTTTCTTTGCAGATATGAAGATTTAAAGGAAGATTCGCTATCAAAAAGGAAATGGTGAGTTAAATTACAAAATTGATCAATACTTTTCTGTCATTTATGAGAAAATTTGCAAGAAAATTTGTATGCTTTTAAATATAATTCATTTGAATTTCCAAGACTAATAAATCACTAGACTGAAGTCATCAACGACCTTATCAACGGCCTTGTCAGCCTCAAGGAGGGGGTTTTTTGACCCCCAGAACCCTCGCCGACGACTTCCCAGTGTCATCAACAAGATTTACACTGACTTTTTATGTTTTTGATGTTTTTCAACTTTTTTCTCTGTGTAAATCACAAAATCAACTCTCAACGCCCTCTGGAGGGTCCCATGGAAAAATCCTGATACAAGGTACTGTATTTTTTATTCTTCAAAGTCGTTGATGAGTACATAGATCGAAAGAGGATCAAAAAATACAAACTCTTGTATCAGGCTTTTTCGATTGGACTCTTCAGAGGGCGCTGAGATCTGATTTTGTGATATACATGGAGAAAAAAGTTGAGAAACAAGAAAAAAATAAAAAGTCAGGGTAAAAGTGGTTGATGACACTCCTGAGGGTCAGAAAACCCCCTCTTCGAGTCTGACAAGGCCGTTGATAACTTCAGTCTAGTTCATAAATCGCAAGAAATTTATATCAAACTACACTTTGATTGAAAATGACTCGCTAATCATACGCAGTACTTTGCTTGGCGCTTGTGGGCTGATTGCGAGATTAAATTTTTATCTTTCAAATACATTTTTAGAGCGTTTGTCGTCGACATGAACAATGCGAGTAATTCTAGCGCTCATGCTAACCGTCTCTGTCTACAAAATAGCTGACTTTTCAAAATGGCAGACTTTTCCAAAACCACAGAAGGTTGCAAGATCGAGGGAGAAACGGAGAAATAATCTGTGATCTTGAACATTTCCACGATTTTCAAACCAAAATTCATCTTAGGCTGCGATGACTTCAATCACAATATTACCTTATCATCCCAACCTCCTAATTTTCTAAGTTAAAGAACTTTGAAATGTATTAAATTGAAGAAAGTTTCTTGTAATTCTCATTTCATTTTTATTTATTTGAACTTTTTCCAAAATTGAATGATTATAAAACATTGTGTAATGCGGTTATGCTTCAACAAACAAACAACTAAGAAAAAGTAAAGACCAAAAGTAGCTCTAAGCTTATAAAATGTAACAAACAAGTAAACAAGCATCTAAAAACCAACTAAAAACAGACATTAGAGAAAAACTTTAAGATATTTTTTTTCTAAAGAAGAAAAAATGTGTAATAAAAAAATTCCCAAAAGATTATTCAAGTGAAAATTTTAATGTAACATTTTTTAATAGAACTAAATAAGTAAAAAGTTTGCAAGAAAAAGTTGATCTTGTTATTTGTTTCGTATTAATAACTATATATTGCAATGTCTCGTTATACGAAAAAGTTTTGTTATTACCAAATCTCATTGCATTGTTGCCACATTTTTAACAAGAAGATAAAAATTTAATTTCAGACACAACATTTTTTCTTTCTTTAATGTGATGTCACACATTTGGACAATAATTATCACTGATTGTGTTTAATATAATTTTTTTTTAAACATTTCTCATTTAAATTTAAACACTATCAATTTCATGCCATTTATTTTGTGTGATAATTATCTTTTTTTTTGTTTGTATTTTTTGATACATATTTTATTTAAATTTAAAATGAAATATGAAATTTATACGGGTTTGAAATATGAACAAATATTATTATAAATATTATTTTCATTATAAAATTGCAAACATATCATTTTTATCTCAATTAATATTTAAATTAAATTTTGTGGTTCAATCATGCTTGAGTTTAATTATTCACATAAAATTATTTCTCAAGCAATAACATGAATGTTGAAAAAAAAATAATAAAAAGTTTCATATTCAACTTAAAAAAAATATGAGAAAAACTTTATTTGAATCATAATTATTCATTTATTATGTTTTCGAAACCTCAAGATAAACAATTTTATGAAAATTACCATTGAAACCGCATTAAAAATAACAAATAATGGTGCTCTTCAATCAAAATTCATCAAATAAATCTCATATTTTGTATGGAAAATGTATTAATTTGTAAATAACCACAATTTTTTGTTTGTTTGCTTTAAATTATAATTATTTGTTTTTTTTTTGTATAATATGATGCCTGTGATTGTTATTCTGATTATTTTTAATATAATGTCAATATATGAATATGCAAGTGTGTTTTTTTTGTATATGAAAAAGTTAAGGTAAATATAAAAATAATTAAATATAATTTAATTTTCAAATAAGGGATCATGAAATTGGGATTCACAGGCATTTTGAAGTGAAATTTGTTGATGACATTTTAAAAAATGTGAGGTCAATTTGGGGGTAGTCAGGTCGTTTGCCAAGAAAAAAATTCATTTTTCATTTTGGCATTTGGCAAATTATCATTTGGCGCAGATGGCATTTGGCGATTGGAAAATTTGGCGCTTGGCAAATGCTGTTTGGCGAATTTGGTATTTAGAGGGTCAATTTTGCGCGACCTGACTACCCCCTGATCAAAAAAAAAACAAGACCTCGCTCTCAAACCGTCCGTAATAGTGCATTATAAATTTCTTACGTAAATGCACAAAAAAATGCTTTTACCATAATTCTCCAACTCTCTTACTATCACTGTCAGAATAAATGTCAACACTTTTTATTGTTATGAATGTATTTTCTTTTTTTATCATTATTATCATTGTCATTTGAGAGTAAGACTTTTATAAAGAAGCAAAAAAAAATAAAAGCATTTTGTAAGCTTTTTGCATATTAAAAGAAGAAAAGTATGATATTAGAGATGAAGCAACACATGTGACCTAACATGTCCTCTATTGCACATGAATATAACAATAGTGATTGTAAAAATGAGTAGTTCACTGAAATATTATGAAAAGTGCATTTCTGAGATCATTGAAAATATATCATACTTGAAAGTGAAGCCGATTTTTTTTTCAATTTCAATGCATACAAATTGAGCTCTGATACCAAAACGATTACAAATTGTTAAAATTTCTCTATCAAACACAAAATAGAAACTCAATTGGCTCAGATGACCTTGCATTGAGCTCTGGATTGCAATTAGGCATCCGAGTAACAAAAGAAAGATCGAACTGTCTGTAATTGAGCATTTTTTCTTGCAAAAAGCCTTGTAATTCATTGTGATAAAAAAATACATTTTTTCACTTTTTTTAGTCAGATTCGCTCTGTTACCTAGATATAAAACCACTTTTCTAATGCTCTTTAAGTTAAAATTATGCTTGAAGTGTCATAAGGTCATTTAACTATTTTCTCATTTTTTTACATTTAACGTTTATGAAAAGATAAAGTAGCTGACACTTAGATATAAACGTGATCTAAATTTAAATTCAAAAAAAACAAAGAAAAGAACAAAAGCTGGACATGTCTATTGAAAAGGTCGATAATCTCTGAGGATTTCATGTTATTTTAAAAAGAATTACATTTTGAAACATTTAAATAAAAAAAATATCTTTTTAACTTGTCTTGATATTAAATGTGGATCTCATGACATTTGGATTATCATAAGAATCCTTGATTTAATGGAATTTCATCCCGAAAATGCCTTTCATTTTACAATACAAAAATTATTAAAAGTACCTAAAATAATAGCTCAATTCGTAAAAATTTTAATTACTATTAAAAAAACTTTAGATTATCGAATTGACCATTAATTTAAAATGTCCGTGATTTTAAAATGACCGTTAAATTAAATTGACCGTTTTTAAAATAACTTATCCATCTATTTTCTTGCCTTCTTAAAAGAAGAGGATCCCAAATGCACTTTTTAAATTATTTACAGTCATGTTAAAATTTTTTTCATTCCAAACAAATAACGTAACAACGGTGTAAGTGTAATATTAAAAGGTTCAATCACTCAACATAGCTCAGGTGAAAATAAAAAGGAAATTTGACTCCTTTATTTTCTTTCTTTCACATTTTCTAAAAGTTTTCACATTTAAAAGATGTTTTAGTATGCGATTCATTTTGACATGAGCCTTTTATCAACGTGCATGTTCTTTTTTTTTCCTTTAACTTTCAAGTATGTTTTGTTTAATCAAAATAAAAAGGAAAAAAAGAGATGTAAAATTTATTATTATACTTTATTCAAAACAAGCAACAGCTAAACTTTAACACACTATCTTTTCATTTTTATTATTATTAATATTACAATTTTTCAATTTCCATAAATATGAAATTTTTTTTGTCTTCCGGTGCGGAATTTACTTTTATACGAGTAACATAAAACTTGAAAAATAAGCACATGTGTTCACATGTTATCATAATAAAACGAATATTTTATCGTTTGAAGACAAGTACAAGGATAATAATAAGAAAAATAGCAGTAAGCACCATGAAAACAATAATCATATGAAAATTGAGATCAAGTCGTTTTTCCAAGGATGCTACATCGGGCTTCGTCATCTTCACACTACGGCCTTGGTCGCCAATCAATTCATCAGTAATCGATCCATTTTTCAATCCATCATCAAATTCTGGTTTCTTCATGGTACGATCATCCTTCAAATATTGAATTAAAATCCTTGATTTAGTTGTGTGCGGTAACTCATTTGACTCAAATATCAAAGGAAATCGATGTTCGTTTTGTAAACAAGCGACACGTAATAATTTTGTTGTATTAATCGTTGGAGGCAGATAACTATTTCCTGCCTTATTAACGATAACACGATTTGAATTTAAAATGTTAAGTGTCTCATTGAGTTGTCGGCAATCAAATAAATTTCGACCGATATAGATTTGGGTTAAATTGGGAAATTTCTTAGTTATTTGATGAGCATCGAGTTCCGTGATGAAATTTGATACAATTGAAAGGATACTTAAATTGGGTAATACTCGAAAGTCATTGAGACTAAATTCAGTTAACGCGTTTTTGAAAAGTGATAAGACTTCGAGTTTTGGTGTGTTTTTGAACATTGTGCCATGGATTGCCTTTAAGCGATTCTCGTACAAATAAACTTTGGCTAATTCAGAGTTGGAATCGAACAAATCAGGGTCCAGCTCTGTCAAGAGATTATTTTGAAGTTGAATTTCAGTGAGATTTTTACATGCATTGAAAGCATCAGCATTTATCTTCCTCATTGAAACATTGTTTGCTTTGAAAACATTTAAAGCTGGGAGGGCTTCACAAACTTTTGACGTCAAAACAGGAATTTGGGAGTTTTTGAACATCATTTTACTGACGGGGACCTAAATTAAAATTGAAATTGTATAACAAATTATCACAGTGCTCAATGAGAACAAGTTCATATAAAAATTACTTACATTAAATGATGCGAGATTGAAACTTGACCTTCCAAGTGAAAAATGAATGTCTTGAAGCGTACATGTCCCATTTTTGAAATTTACACATGAATTGATTGCAAGATTATTTTTAGTAATGATACAAAGCAATAAAAAAATTAAAACGCACTTCATTTTAATTAAATTTCATTTTTTCACTTATATTTTTAATGATTTTAATCCTTTCAAGGACACACCTCGTAACTAATTGATGATTTTCTCACTTTAAAATATAAATGTCTCATTTTATCTCTCACGCATTCTGCTCTCATAATGTAATCGAGTCACTTATCAATTGCAAACCGGAAACGCGTGTATTGAGTTATGATAACTCTCAATCAATTGACAGATTCCAAGGCTATTTTCCTCTGGGCATGAAAATTATTCAGAAAAAATTAAATTTGGTGCAAAAAAAAATGGAGTGCAAAAATAATTACAACATCAATTACATGTCACGTCATATGAAATTTACAGAATCATTTTATAGGTCGTTCAATTAATTGTAATTCATTTTTTGACACACACCCACACAGAGACTGAATGATAAAAAAATACTAGCAACCGTGTCAATGAAACCGTATCTGTGAAAAAAATTACAATTTTTACCGACATTATCGTCATTAAAACTTATTTTTTTTGTGTCCCGCTTACTCAATTCATAATATTTTCATTTTATTTAACTAAAGCAATTATTTTTTTTTGTTTATCGTTGAAATAAACTGATTTTTTATTTAAAAAAAAATAATTTCATGTAAAAAGGCTCATTTTGAGCCGATTGGTTCAATGTCTTTTTTTATTTACGCACTCTTAACCCAAAACGAGTGGGGCACCAGTGGGAATACGGCTTCCGACTGGTCTTCCACTGGTGCCCCACTGGTTTTGGGTTAAGAGTGCTTGAATAAAAGTCATTGACAAATCAATTGATTGAAATAAGTCGAATAAACTGGATGAAAATGCACCCAAAACTTCAGTTTAAGATCGAATCCTTCAAAATTAAAATGTTTTAATGATAAAAATAAAAAAAATATGATAAAAAAAAATTAAATTTCAATTCAGTTTATTTTTATTATTAATATTCGTTACTAAAATAACCGTCATCATGAGGCGTTTCTTTGTATGTGTGTGTATGTGTCAGAAAAACAACCAAATTATATTTAAAGCAATGACATTTTCATTAATTTGTGCCTTTTCATCCGTTTAGCGTTAAATAAATTTTGCATGTGAGGTATGTTTTGTATGTTCTTTGTCCTTATTTATTTAATTTTTTTCCCCATTTTCTGTTAGTTGGGTGGTTACATCAATTTGTAATAATTGTTTTGCAATTTCATGTAACTTTATATAAATAAAAAAAATGTCAACGTTAACTGATTCCGTTTTTTGTATATTTTTTGTATTTTAATTAATGAATAAAATCAGGTTTTTTTATTCACGTTGTGAGGACATTGCTTAAATAAGTTGTATGAGGATATGAAAAGGACGAAAATTAGTTATCATTGTGTTTGATGTCCATTCATGTGTCTTGTCACGAATGAATATCAGGTTGATTGGCGTGATTGATTGAATTTATTTAAACGTTTTTATATTCAAATGAAAAGTGACTAATTTGTTTAATTTTTTTTTAATTTACATTTTCAGATGAAGTCACAGGAAAATTGCAATGAATCGAATTGAGGTGAGTTTTAATGAAAATAATGATTCAAGGTGATGAAAATCATCCATCTTAAGCGGATTAAATTTGAAGTGATGGCATAAAATGGAATTATTTCCTTGATAAATGAATCTTATTTCCTCTTCTAAAAAAAATGTATCACATCAATCATTTTCTTGGCAGTGATATCGAAAATTCCAAAAAAAAAAAACATATTTATTTCTCGTTTTAGTGCCAAAAAACATAAATGATGATACGTGATGATGCTGGTATGATATCGTCTTATAGCGCCTCATCATAACAAAAAAGCAAAATGATTACACTCAATTACTTTTTAAACGATTCCATTAAATAAAATTAATTTTTCATTTCCTTTTATCTTTTGTTTTACTCAACAAACAATGAGCATCATCATCGTCTTCAAAACTTAAATTGCGTTTCCTCATAAAAATGCACCAATCAAATTATTTTATTTCGTTGTCATGGTGCTAAAATTTCTTTTTCATTCATTTCTCTTAATGATATTATTTTTTAAAATAAAGTTTTACAATTTTCTTCTTTTACTCAAAGCAATACAGACAAACAAAACTTTTTAATGCGGAATTCACTTCATTCCTTTACCAACATAATGCAATTTACTCGTTTAGTGTAAATGTAAACGTGTATTAAATTAAATGCATCTCTCGTTGCCTGTTAACATTTAAAATGAGATTCAAACAAAGCGAGCTTTGTAAATTTCAGACATGAAAAACGTTTTTCCAACTTTTTTTTTGTATTCAGAGACAATTTACAACAGATATTTTCACTAATTTACAAAGCCATTACCGATTCAACAAATTTTTACTACTATTCATGCATTTCATGCTGAAAGAAGATGCAAAAAAAACTTTTAAAAGAAAAAAAGTGCCATAGAGACACACAAAATTAAATGAATTTACCTCTTTTTCATGGTGAAATAATGTAACACACAGAATGCATTTTTCATTAGATTATCTTCGAATTTACATTCCCTTTTTTATTTATTTGAGGACTCTTTTTAATTTTTATCGTTTAAATTTCAAAGTAAGACACCAGAATTGTGACATTTAAATGGATTTCATGTAAAAAAAAAACACCCACGATTATTGAGGAAAATTTATTTTTCTGCAGGTAGATCAAATAATTCAATTTTAAGGTATTCTGGAGTTAAAAATTTCCTTGAAATTGTAACAGAATTTAT
Source organism: Culicoides sonorensis (assembly GCA_900002565.1). Taxonomy (NCBI): domain Eukaryota; kingdom Metazoa; phylum Arthropoda; class Insecta; order Diptera; family Ceratopogonidae; genus Culicoides; species Culicoides sonorensis. The sequence goes on along the minus strand of LN483558.1, from coordinate 197,473 downwards.
TTCATTTAAGCATTTAATGTTGATTTTCTGATTCAATTCCACCTGGAGGCCATTTTTCTTTGCAGAACCAGCAACCGCTTCGAGCAACACGAGCAACTTTATCCAAAGAATTGTCAGTTACGCCTTCGGTTGCATCAGTGTCAGAAGTTCTTCTAGCAATTCGAATCAAAGCCAAATCGTCATCATCATCGTCTTCCTTAGAATGCACCTTCATTTCATCATGAGCATTTCGAACAAATCGACGGAGCGGTTCACGACAATTCGGATCGAGTTGAGGCCCGCAAAGATCACGATCTGGTGAGCTAGTTGGATGTGAATTGCCAACACCCAAAATTGCCATGAAAGCAACAGTGATGAAAAGTAATTTGAATACCATTGTAAAGAATTGTGATTTATTTTCAATTAATTCCTTAAAAATTTCTTTCTCTTGATTGAGATTTGAATTGAAACTGATTAAAACTACAGAAAATTATCACTTTAAATAGGTTATTGATAGACCCTATTCCAAGAATTTCATGCGAACTTAATTTCCTTAGAATTTGATTTCCGAAGAAATTCATTTCAAAAGTAACAATTAACAATTTCATATGAAATTCAACACAAATTCGCATACTATAATAATCGCAATAATACACAAAACCGGTTTAAATCACTTTCATGACATACAAACACAAATCCACAGTCGTATTAAAGCATAATAATGATAAGAGTGACGAAAATATGCTGAAGTGACATTTTGATTGATTTTTTTCATTGCAACATCGATGATGAAACAGTATTTTTATGATACAGATCATTGAAGCATGTGCCAGCATCAAATTATGTGAATGTGAGTCAGAAATAAAAATAAAGTTCAATCAAATATTCAATCATCACTTGTGCCTACCAAAATATACCTATATAAAAAACGAGGTATACAAATCTCTCAGACAAATATCGTGCTAATATGATCGATGGATGCAAATATAATGAAAATACATATGTACGTGATATCAAAAAAAGGCACAAAAAAAGGGAAACAATATATTTATATATCAATATTTACTCACACTCAATCAAAAAAAAAAAAATGTGTGTATATAAACATTTAATTGCCGCTTTTCAAGCCATATGTTTCCTCTTCAACGCATTTAAATCGATACAACTTTTCTCTCAGGTGTTTTATTTTATATTTTTATATGTATTTTATTTTTTGGTGTGTGTGTGTGTGTTTTTATTTAAATAAAATTTAGATTTTCACGCCTTTAAATGTGTTATTTTCCTGTTCATCTCTTTAACACACGCACACACACACCATTTTATTTTTGTATGAAATCATCACGAGATACAATTTGATGGCAAAATCGATTTCAATGCCTTCTAGTCAAAATGACACAGATAAAAACTCACGTGAATAAATAAACAAATGAATTTGAAGGGAAATTTCAGGCAAAAACGCATATATGATTTAGGACTACTATAAAAATGTATTGATATAAAATTTAATGCGGATTTAAAATGAGTTAGAGTATATTTTTTTAAGGTAAACCCCTTTTATGTCACATATGAATTTGACATTTGTCAGATTGTTGTTATGTTTGGGATAAAAATTGAATTTTTAATAGAATGATGGACAGATGTCACTGGTTTTGGGAAAAAAGAGGATTGTCAAACATAAAACCCAGCATTTTGGTTGAATTTAAGCAAAGTATTGACTCAACTAAGATTTAACTTTTAAAATTCGATTAAATTGCATAGATTTAGGAGATTTTTATCCTCACATTAGAATGAAATTAGGACTTCAGTTGTATAAAATATTTTAATGTTCCATTAAATATCCTTCAAAAGAAAAAACACATCTCAGTACAAGGAACTAAGCTGATTAGTGTTAAAAAATTTCATTATGTATAATTAATTGCATACATTTTGGCTTCCATTTCAATAAATTTCCTTTAACCATTGAACTTTAAAATTAAATTAAAAATCACCCCAAATATTATTGAGTAAACAAAATTTACTTCCTCTTTTAACTTTTTGAATTTTGTTGCCTTCTCCTATCAACCCAAATATAAATTAATCAATAAATTATTAAAGCATCAATGGAGAAATATTAAAATTTACCCTTTTAATTTATGAAATGTAAATAAAATGAAAAATTTTAAGATGGTTAAATTATAATTAATTATCATTAGATAGAAGTAAAAGTTAGACTACCTTCATATCGTTGCTTTTTACTGGTTAATTTTTCAATCATTAAAATTTATATTCCTATAATGCCTATTTATTAGCTGTATTTTTAACATTAAAAGTTTGGAAATGAAAAATTCAAATCCATAAATTATAACTTTTAAGATACTTTTTTTGAATTTTAAAAATAGACTTACTCAAAGTTTGAAGAAATGTTAATGAAACATTGCGTAAACATTTTCATCATTTTAGACAGATGCTGAAATTTCAATTAAAAAACACCTAAAAATATGCAATCAATTAAAGTTTCAATGTAAAATTTGTTATTTCCTTACCTTATAAGTATTTTTTTGCTGTGCAAGCTTCATTTTTAGAGTTGACTGTAGAAAATTGCTCATATTGCTACATTTTTTTAAATTTAACAAAAATAACAAAATTTATCCAAAAAATATGCAATCAACTTTACATTAATTTACTTAAGACGAATTTCATTAGATAACTCAACGTCACTGATAAAACCACATTTATATCTTTATTTTACAGGAAAATCCTTTAAATCTAATTTAACAGCACTCTCACAAATGGATAAACTTAGCACTTTAACGAATATTCAGATAAATGCACATGCGAAAATGAGTTGTAAATTATTAAACAAGACTAATATACTTTTGTAATTTATTATCATAAATTCTATAGTAAACACAGTCTTTTGTTCTTTTTAGCTGTAATCAGAGTACAGACAATGTGATAATAATTTTAAATGGTTTATGATGGTGAAAGACAATATAAATCGGATGTACGGGACATGTGTTAACTCATAATTTATGTTTCGAGAAACTGTTGAAAGATATTTTGCTTCCTGTGAATACCAGCGTTGAATTTAAATGTGAATTGCATACTTTTGGGAATTATTTTCAAATGGAAATTCATTTAAAATTTATGGAATTTTATTGAAATTAACGTTTCATTGCATATATTTAGGAGTTTTTCTTGTCAATTTATGTATTATTAATTTCTAAATCAAATATTATTTACAGTGGCGGATTTACCAGTAAGCTTAGGAAGCTGCAGCTTAGGCCCCACGATGCATATAGGCCCCAAAATTTTCAATTATTCTTCAAACAAAAAAAAAAATGTTGGAATAGCAGCAGAAAGGCCAATTTTAGCTAAATATGTGTTTGTGCCCATAGGATATTTCGGTGTTTTCATTCTAAAGCAAAAATCTAACTTATTTCTTATTTTTTTTTTTAAATTAAAACGAATTTTGTGTTTAAAAATGTTTTTCATAAGTTTAATCAGAATAAAATTCCTTTTTTTTTAATCTGTAGCCTAAGAAGGCATAATATATTACTAAATATTTTCGGTTAGCTCATTTTGTCCTCTTACTAAGGAATTAAAGCAGATTAAAATTTTCCTTGATATGGACAATTCCACCGTTACGCTGATTAAAAGAAATTTAAAAAAAAACTTGAATAAACTAACTAAAAAATTATTTGTAACCAAACTAGAAATAGGTTTTCTATGTGTTGAGATACTAAAATTTTTAATTATTTAAATGTTATAAATTTGACAAATTGTTCGTAATTACTGAATACAAAATGGCTTAAATTATTTTTTTTTTATACAAAATATAAATTTTTCTGCGAATTCTTGAAAAGTTGTATTTTTCAAGAATGTATAGAGGATAAAAATGCATTTATTGAATATTCTTATTATTCAATGTGCTTTGTTCGCAAGCATATAAAAATCAGTTTGAATTTTTTCTCAATATTTTTTACGTTGTGGAACTGTCCATACATATTTTTTACGACATAAAGAGACTATAAATAATTTCTTTGATATTTTTATAACTTTATAAAAAAATAACGAATCATTGGATAATAAAATATTTAATTGGAACATATTTAGGATTGAAAAATCTCTTTGATGTGTTTCAGGGCTTCTTAAACCATTTATATGGATATTATTTTGACGAGCATTGTTATTAACAAAATTCAAATGAAAATTTTTTAGGCCTCATAATAAATTGAAGCTTCAGGCCCCAAGATTAGTAAATCCGCCGCTGATTATTTACCTTGAAGTGATTCCACACCTCATTTCGATCCATTTTTATATTAAGCCCACACCTTTATAAATCATAAAAGTTAGTTAATGTTATATGATATAAAAAGAAAAATCATAAACATTTGCCCACTCATTATTATTATTTTCTCCCCATTAGACATTAATGTATAAATAAAAAAAAGAATCTTTTAGAACATCATAAAACGAAAGTTACATAATATTATATTAAAAAAAAAACAGCAAAAATCCATAAACTCACAAAATAACACATTTATTAAGGCATTAAATCGACATTAAATGAAAGAGTTACGCTTTTATACAAATGTTAAAGGCTTGGCTCCACATTTTTCACCTGAATTTATTACTTACAAAATCATGATTGTCTGACATGATGTACAAACACATACATATAAGAAAATGAAACATTTAAAGAAAAAATAAAATTAAAATAATATTTTCATGAAATGGAATATGTTTGAAAAAAAATGTAAGACTATGATAAATGTCTTATGTGAGTTCCTCCTTCCAAGTATTTGTAGAAGTATTCAAGGAAAAAACATAATAATCATTTACATTTTTCACAATAAAAACTTCTAGTATATGAATTGTGAATTAAATGTATGCAAAAAAGCGAAAGGTGTGTGTTTTTTATGTGTGTAACATATGTCAGTCAGATTACGTTTTGTTTTTAAATGTTAAATGAAATTTAAGCAACATATGAAATTTAGTAGGAAATCATGATAATATTTTATAAGAAATAGGGTGTCAAATGAATTTATTTGAAATTTTTTAATGTTCATTGCATAACTTTTGGATGAAATATTAATTTTTTTGTATTTGATTTCAATTTAATCAACTTTTAATCAAATTAAGATTCTTTTCAGTTCAAACCAATGCGAGACGAGGTCAAAATCAATAAAAGCCATGTCAAGCCTAAATGTATGCAAAGAACACCTCTCTCTTTTGATTTCATTTAAATGTAACACTCACATAAAAATTATAAGTATATAAAATACTAAAAATTGTAGCGTGTTATGATAGGAAAAGTTTTTCGTTTCCGATTTCAGTTTTTTTCCATTCATTTTCCTTATTATTATAATATGAGAAAGGAAGACGACTAAAAATGTGCCATGATATGATGTTAAAAAAAAAAAATGTTAACTATCAAAGAACATGCAATCGACCACCTTTATACTCATTTTCTTTGTCTTACACACATTTAAATGAATAATAAAAAAAAAACTCACTTACACTAATAATAATAATAATCATGGCACATTAAAGCTTTACCTGTTACGTTTAAAAATGTTATCGATGATATAATATGTGAATAATTTCTTATTAAAGGTATAAGAAAGTGGTAAGGGGGTGAAATGTAATATAAATAATTTGTTTTGATGAGTATATGAAAAAAAAAATAAAATGTTGAAGAAAAATCAAACAGATATCGTACACTTTTTTCCTTGCTTACTTGCAATTATTATCAAGGTTTCGCGTGAGTTTTTGTGGAAAGGAAATTAAATGGTTGGGAAATTAAAAGAGAAAATCGATTTTTTAAGCTGAAAGTGATGTTAATTGCATAACTTATGGATTTAAATAAAATGTATGAAAAAACGCTTAATTTAAAATAATTCTACATAACTAAATTTCAATGGAAAAAAAAAACAATTCTCTTTGGATACAGATTGTCCGGAAGCATCCCATCTAATTTTTACACTTCATCAACTGTTATTTGCTATCCATGAGCTGAATTGACACTTTTTTGTTTCACAAATGATTTATTTTTGAACACAGGAAATCGACAGCTACCAATCAATTGATGGATTAACTGCGTCAATGAACAAGTAAAATTTTGATAAAAATCCTTTGTTTTGTAATTGAATTATTTCTCTGGATTCAAATGTTGATTTAACATCTTCAACATCATTTGCCAACAATAAAAAAAAGTTTTCAAGCTTTTTGGGATTCTGGATTTCAGGTTCCTGTATTTTTCGTACATTGGTTGGCCTGGAAATTAATCTTTAACCTTTAAGAAAAAGTTAAAATAACGACAACCATCAAATTGGTCCTAAAAGCACATTTTTCTTTCAATATACATTTTAAATAAATATCCCGGAAGCACCACTTTACAAAATACAATAAATACAAAAGTTTATTTTCCAAATCATACACAAAATAAATTGCTTGAATAAAATAAATGCAATGAATTGATGCAGTAATATTGCATTTATTTGCATAACGGAGGTAAGAGTCTATCAATTGCCTTTGATATATTTTTTTATTTTCCATTTCAGCATCTGCATCATCCATCTCATGCAAAAAAAATAATTTTAAAATAAAAATAAATAAATTGAACGAAACGGAACAAGGTGCATCAAGTGTGTGTTCTCTCACATCATCCCTGAATGCGTCAAAGGAAGTGGAGGAATTTTTTGAATAAAACAGGAACTCAAAGTAAAAAAAAATATCAATTTTTGTATGTAGCTGGCTGATTTCGGGTCAAATCTCTATTTAAATGTATTTGGTCCCCTTCAACCAGCTGTATCAAGGATTGTTAACATCAAATTTGATTGCTCTCATCATCATCATCGCTTCAATTATCAAGTTTTTAGTTGAATTACAGTAATTTTTTTCAATTTTCACTGAAATAAAAAATGTAAATATTCATTGCATAGCACATGGAAAATAAATGGAAATTCACAATTTTTAATTTTATCATGCCTCCTGGCATACTTAACTTTGACTTATCTCATTTTATATTATATAATTTTTTTTCGTGCTAGATAAATTTTATTTTGATCATAAAATTTAAAACTATTCGTTTTCAATTTTGATAATTTATCCTAGAAGTATGCAATTCAATTTAAAATAACAACTTTAAACAGCAATTCATTGAAAACCTTTAAAGTTGAGCTAATAATTGCGCTTCATTTAAAAAAATTGAACTCTAAAAGTTTTTTTCTGTAAAATTGAAGTTGCTTTCATTATTATAAAAATTTATGAGAATGAAATTTCAATGAACAAAAAAAGACAATTTGAATATTCAAAAATGTGTTTACATTGAAGAGGTTTTGTCTATATTTTTTTTTTCAAAACTCATCGATTTAAATAAATTTTCAGTTTTCGTTGCATTGAACTCAATATTTTTTATTAAACCTTCATAGAAAATTATTTTTAAAAATATAATAAAAACCCTGAAGTTATGCAATGCACATTTTTAAATTCAATTTATTCATGGAACTACAAGTTAAAGATAAAGCTCTCTTGATAAACAACAGTAATATTTCAATTCTAATGCGATGGAGATGCCTAGTATATTCCAATTTCTATAAAATTCATGGTGTAAATGGAGACGCCTTGTCTTTAAAAGGATGAGAAATCACAAAATCAAATTAAATTTTCTTCTTCTCTGTAAATAAATAAATTAAAAAAGATTTTAAACAATGAATTTCAGATTTAACTGAAGGGAATTTAAATCCATCTTTCATAGTAAAATTTTCTCTTTTTTCCTTTAATAGTTGCATAGAAAAAGGAGAAACATTTCTCAATTGAAAACTGAAACGATTATTACTTTTTCTTATACATGTCTCTGTACTAAATCACACCTCAAAACCATCCCTTTACCACATGAATACAAAAAAAAAAATAAAGTTTCTAAAAGGCCATTTTATGAATTTTAACTTCAATGTATGTACGTACAACGATGATGTGTCTAAGGGTTGTTAGAGGAAGTAGAAGGATATAAAAGCAATGAATTATCTTTAGTTCGTTTAGTTTTGAGGAATAAATATAAATTTTCTTCCTTTAGACATGTTTTTGTCCATCTCAAGTATACACACACAAATATTATATTAAATGCATTCTTTTGTCTTCATCTTATACGTGGCTGTAAGTCTCGGTATATGTCGTTTATTATAATTTACAGTATGTACATTGTACCTCTTCTTAGTGGGTAAGAGACCATAAATTTAAAATGATATATTTTCTTCAATGTAATTAAAATTGCATTAGATCATAAATTTTGATTTAATTTCATGTTATAAAGTAATATAATAAGCATGTTTTTTTGTAAGTCTTAGTGACTTGTATGAAGGTTGAGTTTTGATAAAAAATTTTATATGAATATGCAGGAAGTTGTTATGATAATTATTAAAGTTGAGATACGAAGAATTATGAATTCTGTGTTTTTTTCATTGTAATGGAAGTAATTTGGCTTTTAATACCATTTTTATAAGGAATATCTTTTTTCAGGTCCGATGAAGCAGAATTTTTAAAAATAAGAGGATTACAGTTGTATTGTTAAATTGAAACATTCGGCAGGGCTGCACTTAGACAACAGAAAAACGGAATTATACCATGCAGTGGTAAGCGTGTTGGACTATCAATCTTAAGGTTGGAAATTCAATCCCGCTCCAGCCATTAAACTTTATAATCTCAAATGTCCCTTTTTCCGGATACTCAATTTGAGTTTAAGCCTAGATAAAGGTAGCGACTGCTTGGGATGACAGGGTAAAAGCTAAGGCCCTCGGATGATGATAACCACTTTGGACAATGGGCCAAAGTGTTGGCCTGAGAGACGGATTAATAGGCGCCCTACAAATTTGATCTGATCCAGACAGCAGGAGTGTCGATATGTTAATCTTTTTTCAAATTTCTGTAAATCCGATAAAAAATGAATCCCAAAAACACTCTGCAGTAACAACGGACCTCGTTTTCTAAGAAAATCATCTACACGCTAAGAATTTGAGTTACTATTAAATGGTAACGCCATATAAAATTCTATTATTGAATAATGAAATATGACGTTACCATTTAATTGTCGAGAAACAATATTCAATGGTAGATTTATAAAATGTATGTTACATACAAAATATTCTAATGCAAATTTACTTTTTTTTATGAAAATAAAATTATTTTAAATGATTGTTTTTTTATATTTTTGATTGAAATTATTTAAAATTAATATACGGCAAAATTATTTATGCCATTAAAAATTTATCATATATTTTTTCATGATACTTCGATAAAATGAATGCGCTTCATAATTTTCTTGCATATTTGATTGTAAAATTAAATATTTTTTAAATTTATATTTCACACAAATGACATATAAGCAGACATATTGTTTCATTCAAACATAAATTCACCATTTTATAAAAATTACTATTAAAGAGTAAAAATTTATAATAGAGATAATGAAATTTAATCTGCAATATTATTTAATAGTGAATTCGAAAATCTTTGAACAAATTCTATTATTAAATAATAAACATTGCAATTACATTAGATAAAGTAGATTCTACAATATTATAATCAAAAAAATATTTAAGCGTGTAGGCCTGCGGAGCGTTTTCAACTTAGAGTACCTACCACGAGCGAGCACACTTATTTTCACTAGAAATCCAGGATCCATATTTTAAAGTAATTTCCAGAAAATAACACAATATTATGAGACAATGCTCCTCATAACTAATTTAAATTTGTCAAGCTATGACACAATGTCATCACTGTCCATATTTGAGATAAATTTATTGAACCAAAAAGAAAGTAAATATTCAACCATTAAAACTTTTAATGTGCCATTCTACGATAACCAGACTATTACTTTTACAATTCAGTTTATTATTTATTTACTCAATAACAAAATTTATACTTGTCTCAACTAACAAATAAAGAGTTTATCGAGACAACAAAACTAAAGAGGTTAATACAATTTAATCATTTCACAAAACAAAAAATAAAGTTGATCTGGGACACAATTCACACACACAACAAATATCAACAGAAAATTGTACAGTATACAAGTAAAATATAAATAGAAAAGTAATAAGATAAGAGGGCATGAGACAAACAAACAAACAAAAGTATCTAATAAACAAACAGTTTTCTATCTCTCATCTAGTCTAATACTAAAAAAAGAAAATTACTATACGTCAAAATATTCCATTTCATATTTACATTACATTCGATAATTTTATTTGTATGCTACTACTATAAAATAAAATACTTGTCATCTGATAAAATTCATTCCAAAATTGAATTTACTCCTTTTTTATTTTAGTTCTCATTGCTTTTTACTCAATTCAATTCAAAAATAATACATAGAAATGAATAATATTAATGTCTCAAAGGCATTTCTCTGATGAAATGATACAAGTTTTGTGTTTCTTGCTTAAAATGGAAAAACTTTCTACCATGTTAGCAGAAAAACCAAGAAAATACTAACTTTTAAGAGACATAAAACACTTCATTTTATTCTCTTCTCACTTTTATTATTATTATATTTTATTTACTTGACTCCTTGGTTTCTTCTACTTCTTTTTTTTGCTTAGCTTTCATCATACATGAGAAGAGTAAATGCATGTTTTATATTTTTTCTTTCTTTTTTTTTAAGGGTTAGATGAGCATAACACGAGTAACATGTTTGTTGTGATTCTTTACAGTGGTATTTTTGATGTGAATGTATAACAACAGACAACGACGATGGCACTTTTCATGAATAATTCATACAATTTGAAGATAATAACAAATTGCATTAGTTTACTTCGAGACTTCAAAATAAATAAAAAAAAATAAAGGCAAAAAAAAATTACATGTTAATATTAAAGTGAAAATGCTACGCAAAAAAGAAAACTGAATTAGATTTCCAAAGAAATTCTCAGTACATTTTAAAGACCGAAAAGTATGCAATGAATATTATTTTAAAGGCACTTTACGCGTTTGAGTTACAAAGAGTACTTAAATGAACCTTCAAATACTTAAAACAATCAAATTTTAATTCCAATTTGAAGTATTTTGAGTAATTAATGTTAATTTATAAAAAAAAAAATTAATTAGGCATTTCATTGCATACTTTCAGGACTTTTAATTAATAATTTTAATTACATTCAAATAATGAGTTTCAATGAAATTTATCAATATTCATAATGGTGGTTAATAATTTATTGTTTTTTATTCACTCAAAATATTCAAATAATTTTGTGGATTAATTCAGTTAATTAGAGATTTCTTTGAAATGTTAATTAAATTACAGTCATAATTGTAGCATTGACGCAAATTTTTATATTTTCAACTAGAAAATACAGCATTATTACGATTTTAAATTCAATTTCCATGAAAAATATTCTTATGAGATCGAAATTTGTTTCGAAAATGATTTGACTCCATGAAAATGATACCATGATGAAATTTTTATCATGAAAAAAATTTTGCACCCCTCTCTCTCTGTAATTTAATTGAAAATAACTCAAATGCGCTTATAAATTCCATTTATTTTGATGTTTTCCATTTTTTTATTACAAACTCTATCAAAATAATAACAAAAGCCGATTTTTTGCTAGTTTAATTTTTATTTTAATAAATTTTTGTTAAAAAACAATTTCCATTCATTCCACCACTTATATTTCACTTATTATTATTCAAGTAACGTTACATTATTTAACAATTTTTTCATTTATATTCATTTTTTTTTTTATTTTACTGCTTTTCACACTATTCAATGCCCATTTCAACTGTGTTTGTGTGAGTACAATTTGTATGTCACACATTTTTTGTTATTTGTTTCTAAAGGAAAATTCAATTTTTATTATTATTTTAATATCTTATGGTGTGTGTGTGTGTGTGGGTTTGTGTGTGTATTTGTTTTCACTGTGCTTGTTGAATTTTAATTTTATTATTAAAAATTGAATGAAAAACAACAGAAAATGCTTTTGTAATTCATTTATACATACAAAAAAAATACACTATTGTATTATCATGGTGATGATCACCATTTTCATTATCACAATTTTTTTTCATATTTTTTTTTGTAACGATGCGATGGGATTTTTATTCTATTGAATTTTTTAGTGATAGCTTAATGTGTGTATGTGTGTGTGTGTTTGCAACGTTTTTTTTATCTTGTTATAAGGAATATTAATCAAAATTAAAAAAAAAATAAAATATAATAAAATTAAAATGCACGAGATGAGTAGAAAGGGAGCGATAATTTATTTTTTGTTTGTTTGTCTATTGTGTTAATTTAATTTTGTACGCTCCAAATGTGTCGATGGAAATAAAAGTGATTTTAAAGGGCTGGTAACTGATTTCATTGAAAAATAAATTTTCCAGGAAAATTTTAAATCGATTGCAATTCCTTGATTTGTAGAATTTTCTTTTCATTGAAGATATCGACCATGAAAATGAACTTAGTAAAACAAAAATAAGCTCAAACACCAATCCTATTAAAATAAAATTTTCCATTAGTGTTAAATTTATATAGCACACCTACCTGAATTTCATGCTACCATACAGCGCTTTATTCATTTTATGAATTAGGATATTGTGTTCATATATTTTTTCATTGTAATCCACACAGTTTATTTACCAACCGGAACACAACACAGCACAGAAAACATTAAAATTTAGTTTTAAAAATATAAATCGGAATTCATATCGTAATTTTGAATTATATCATTATTTTTGTTAACTATTAGACAGGATCATATAAGGATTTTTCTGAATTTAAACATTCACGTCATTTTCTAAAAAATCCTATCAAATTGATGCTCTCTAAGAATTTGCCTGTACAATACACATACATTTTTGTACATTATCCGTTATTTTTGTACATTAAATTATTTTATTGTTGAATTTTTTGTTCAATTCCACACTTTGGTATCATATAGTTAATGCTTAATACAATGAAAATGAGAACAAACATACAACAATTATTTTAATTCTATGAAATTTACCAAATTGTATTAAAAAATGGGTGTTTATTTATAAAATTAAAATAAAATAAAACACAATTAAATAAATTACAATGAAAAACAAAACTGATGGTGAAATTTAATTGTGTTGAAATGAAAATTTAGGTAAATTACCTTTAAAATAAAAAACAGTCAATTAAGGATTATTTTTTTGAATTATCACCTTAAAGTATGCAATTAATTTTCAATTTTTGAATTTAAAATTATTTTCTTGATGTTACTGATTCAAAATCTTATATTTTTGCAGTATTGTGCTCAAATTATTTGATTGATTACAATTTTTGTACTGAAATTTGTTTGTGTGATATTCATTGCATACTTTTAGGCATAAATATTATTTTTTTTCAAGTAAATCATTAACAAAATCTCATAATTTTTGTATTTATTTCCATAAAATCAATGAATATGAATTGAAATTATTCCTAGAAATTCGTCTCAAAAATAAACGTAAAGCGTTTAAACTTAATTTGATATTCATTGCATACTTTTAGTTTGAATTTTTTCTTTGCAAGTCTTCAAGTCAATGATATTACAAGGCAAAAATAAAAAAAAAAGAATAATCAAGTTCATTTTTTTATCTTTCATCTTAAATATTTCCTCAACTCATCATTTTTAACAAGAAAATAGAAAGAAAAAATAACAACATAAAAGACCAAAACAAGCACTTTAGTAAGCTCATCAACGATTTGAAACCAATATTGGATCACATTAAATTTAGCTCTTTACAAAGGAAATACAATTTTATTGATACAACAACAAAACAAAAAAAAAATAAACGTAAAAATAAATAAACAAATAAAACTAAATGAAATTTTTCCTTCTCAAAATTTTACACAAAAGATATGAAATGATCGAAAAAAAATAGATGCCTTTAAAAGTAAGAGAAAAACAGTATTATAAAAAGTAAAGTAAACATATTTTTCTTGTTATTAGAGTTTCTGTTTTCCAATTTTTATTATAAATGTACCAATAAAGAAAAAATAACAAAAAAAAAACCAAAATTATTTTTTCTTCATTTTTTGCTTTAAAATAAAAAAAAAGGCAAAAGCAATAAAATATCAATATAAAAAAATATAATATAGAAGAATATTGATGAGAATCGAATTGTATTCAAGGAAAAAAAACCCTCTATTTTGATGATTTTATGTTATTTTTTCTTCTTGTTTTTGCACTGTCACTATCATTTTTATTGTAGATTGTATCGCTTTCCTTTTAAATTTATTTTCTCTTTATTTTTTTGAGTGTCAATGTAAGTCAAAAAAAAAAATAAGTTAAAATTGATATTGAGTGTGTGTTGTCTTTTTTGCCTTTCTCTTATCAATGTCATCAATGTTATTTTGGTTAGGTTTCCATTTAATCTTTATTTTGATCAATTTTTGCCAAATATTTTGAACCCTCGCCATGGAAAATGTCTGTTAAAGCGCATTTTGGTCAAGTGTGAGCTTGTGATTTAAATTCTATCAAAATTAGTTGATATGAAAAGAACAAAGAAGGTTAAATAATAAAAAAATGAACTTGAAGTTTTTGTTTATTTTTCAATCAAATTACTCTTAATGGATGTTTTCATTTCATTTTTTCCTTTAAATTTACCAAAAGATTTGTTTTTGCTAAATTAAAACAAGAAACAGAAAATAATAAGATTTAATTCCTTTAAATAAGGCGAAATAATGAGATATTGTCCTTTCATTTTGTTCCTTATCTTAGGATGATGCAAATTCGAAAGTATTTCAAATTTCTTGAAAAAAAAATGAGGGGTCACCATGAAAGTAACTCAACCACCTGAATTTGACTTTATGAAATAAACCAAACGTATGTCGTCCAGGGGCAGATCGGCCATACGGGCAATCTGGCAGTCAATCGTCTTGTAAAAGCTAAGCGTAGCGCAAATTTTAAAGAAAATCATACAGAATGCCAGGGCCGTTAATAATTTTTAGTCCGCCCCTGATGTCGTCCTATAACATGGCTTATAATTGATGAATTATATTGACAAAAAAAACTAGAAACGCATTTCAAACTTGCACCAGCCTTTATTTCTGCCTATTAACAAAAGACAATCTAAAAACTAAACCCCTTACATATTCCAACTGAAGTGCTGATTGTATTTTACGATATTGTGTAATAGAAAATTACAAATCCTTTTCAAAAAAAATTAAGACATTTAATTTCGTTGCGTTGTATTTTGTTGCCTTGCCTTGTCTTGTCTCTTGTCATGGCACACCATGAATTATTATTATAGAAAAAAAAATTATAATCCACGCAATCACGATACGGAAATGCCTCTCTTGTCGAAATGATTCCCTTTCTGATTCCATCTAAATACAAAAATATGGTCTTAAGAAGTCTTTCAATGACGTTGCCTCGAAATTTCATTTTAACAACCACAATAAAAACCATTTTTAGTATAAAATTGAGTCATCCTACGGTTTCTTTAAATATAGACTCTTGGAATGAATGCGTGCACTCATACATCTTCCTTTTAATCCATTATGTCACGATTTATGGCCAAGATAAGCTCATTTTATATATAAATTTTTGTATGTGCTCACATTCAAATTGTATTTTCTTTTGCTTTCTCTCTCACAATCTGGGTTTTCTCTACTCTAAGCTTAAATGTAACATACAACAAAAAAATAAATATAAATTTCCTTAGAGCCATTTTCTCTTTTAAGCTGTAACACTTTTAAAGTCTCTCATAAGTAAGTTCTTCTTTTTTTTGCGATCTTTCCATGGTACATTTTAAATGTCTTTATAAAATCCTGTTCTAAAATGATAATAATAAAAGGAAAATTAACTATTATTTACGAGATAGAATGAAAAAGATAATTTCTGGTATTTGTTACATTAAATTTTAATTTTTTAGACAAAAAAACGTGAAGCAATTAAAATTTCACTTCAAAAAAACGTTCATTTCAGTTAACTTTTTATCTTTAAAAACAACTCATTTCAAAATTTCATAGCACACTTCAAACAATTGGCATTAAATGTATAATGTATTTTCAGTAAATTTTAGATTAAAATTGTTCAAGTCATGCAAATTTATATTAATTGTGTCAATGACTTGCCCTTTTATATCGTTTTTTATGTATGCCTTGTTCTAAGTAAACTGTTCACTTATCTAACCAAATGTCTAATGTTTACCTTCGTTACCTTGGAAAATTTTTGGAATTTTATTTGAATAAATGCGATTCAGAGCGCGGTTTATCGGGAGTTGAATTGAAAAAAATGTCTCAAATAAAGTGATCTTAAAATGAGACAATGAGAGGAAAAAATTGAATTGAATTGATTACAATGATGTTAGTACGTGACCCTTAAATGCGCTTTCAAAGCAAATTAAAAGTTGAATTTTCCCATTTTCTTAAATTTCGAATAGAATTTGAAACAAATCGCGAATCATCCTTATCTCATCAAGTACAAGCAAGTTAAGAGTAAAATTATAATTTGAAAATAGGACAAAAAACAGCGTGTCCATTACAAGTTCATCCTTCCCTTTACTTCCTCTAGCATTTTATTTGTTCTTTTGAAAGCGTTGGTGTAAAAAGAAAAACGAAATGCTTTTAAAATATTTTTAAATATTAAATTTTTGTGTTCCTGCTTTGTTTCACCTCATTCTCATACTATTGTGATATTTTTTTCCAATGGAATGAGCTCCCAGCATGAAGTGGTCCCCCGAGGTTTTGTGTAATTTCATAATATTTTTTTTCACAATTCACTTTATGAATACTAAATTTTAAATGGATTCATGGGAAATTGAATATTTTTAATTCATTTCATATAAATTTAATTTTTAATTGTAATTTCTACAAAAGCAAGACAATTTCAAATGAAACTTATTTAAAATTATATTTCATTTTAGCATGAGTTAAGTTCAGTGATGCAATGAATGATTCAATGAAATTCAATGCAATGTGATGATAGATTCAAATTAAAGGTAACAAAATAAAATTTTTAAATACCCGAAAACTAAAATGAATAAATTGATATAACACTTAAATTCAAGCAAATAAACCAAAAAAAAATACACACACAGAAAATTGAACTGACAAATGTATTTCAATTGTGTATGTTTGCATGTATGTGTGTGTTTGTTTGTGTACGAATGTGATAGATATCTCTGGGACATGAACAGGATTTACCATCAGATATCAATTGTAATTAAAAGTCTGTTCTGTCCAGGTCTCTTTGTTATTATTTTCTCGAAATAAATTCATATACATCTGTATTTATGTGTGTGTGTGTAAGTGTATGTATTTGTAATTTATAAATAAATATTGTTGTTACGACATAATTTGACATCCATACACTGTTGCTTTCTACTGATAAATGTCCTACATTGCAACAATTTTCTGCTTTTCATTCTTCAGAATACACACACACACGTGTGTGCATTTTACTTGATATTATCACAATTTTAAAATGTAACTTTTATACATGTGTGATATGTGTGGGCTCAAGTGAAGTTGATGCTGATAAATTTTAATTGTAATCCAGGAGATTATTACATTTAAACAAAAAAATACATTTTATTTGTAATTTTACATGTAATTTTTGCATTGAAACAATGTAAAAGCTGTAAAATGGCAATACATTGTACGATTTAATGGTCATTTATTTTGGTATTAACTTGCATATGGATAGGACTT
The DNA here is from genome assembly GCA_900002565.1 of Culicoides sonorensis. Lineage (NCBI taxonomy): Eukaryota > Metazoa > Arthropoda > Insecta > Diptera > Ceratopogonidae > Culicoides > Culicoides sonorensis. The sequence continues at coordinate 179,853 of LN483558.1, read as the reverse complement.
AAATTGATTAATTGATACCGTGAAAAAAATTGTGTTATTTTGGGATATTTTTTTTTCATGGCGAAATCATCTAAAAATTTTCTTTGTAATTTCATTTCATACCCATCGAAAGACAAAAAGATAAATTACAATTCAAATTACTTCAAATAAAATGCAAAACAATAAAATTTTAAATTATTTCCTGCCTTTATTCCCATCAATTTTCATTGCTCCACTCAAATCAACACAAAACGCGAATTTGCCATTCATTTAAATTTCATACCAGCACAATAATAGAAAATGTTACATTTAAAATGTAAATAAAACTGGTAATTTAACAAATTTTCAATTATTATTCAATCAAATTCAACTTCATTATCCTTGATGACTATTCATTTAATTTCCTTCCTTGAAATTGTATTAAATTTTTATCACAATCCAAAAATAATTCAACAATTTACATCTTTTTTTTAACAACTATTTCATCAATTTCACTTCAACTTCCAATCACGGAAACACTCGAAAATATATTATATGTAAATATGATAAATTGAAAATTATTTGATTAAGTTTCAATTCAAATCGATTCAATTGTTATAATTTTGTTGAAGACATATATATAATTTTCAATTATTTCAACAAATATATTTTCAAATTCAACTTGATTTCAATAAAATTTGATTTTGATTTTGATTCAAACTATTTTATTTTAGTTCTTTGTAGTAATTTTTTTTTAATGGTACTGTGATGAAAATAAAAGAGAAATTTAATATATTTTGACGATATTGTCTCGCTCTTGATAATTCAATTGTATTAAAATAAAATATAAAATTTATATAAAGTACTTCATGTGTGTGTTTGTATGTGATAAAATGTTTGCATATTTGATGAAGAATTATTTATTCAGCATTATTTCCCATGATATCAGTCTTTTTTTTTACTTGTAACAGCAAAAAAAATGTAAATAGTGATGATGATGAGAAATTGCATTTAAAAAGAAAGTTTTGTGTCTAGAAAAGCACTTTGAATTGGTAGCAGTTGAATGTAAATTCCCTCTTAATGTTGAGAAAAAAAATAACATTGTAATCATTGAAAGTATTTTGTTTATTCAATGAAATGATAGAGGAAGAGAACCCTTATTTGCATAATATGAAAAAATGAGATTACTGTTGGAATTGAAGTTGTTAGGAATGCATTTCATACACTAAATCGTATTAAAAATAAAATTTTGCTTTGAAATCATTATTTTATTTGTGTAAATATTTATAGAAAAAAATGTAGAAAATGTGATTTAATGAAATATGAGAGCGCATTTTCTAAAAATCAATTATTTTTCATGTATTTACTTGATTTGAGCAGTTTTTGGATGATTTCTCAATATTTTTGTAAGAAAACCTTAAAAGTGGTCAAAGAAAACATTTTGGCTTATATTACGAGCAACAACTTTGCAGAACAAAGTAAGTGAGTTTTTTGAACCAGACTACCATAAAAATTGATTTTTGAGATCTTTATCATTAAAAAATTTGAACACAATTCATGAAATCCAATTATTTTCAGACAAAAAAAATCACGTCGCAAAATTACAGCGTCGTGTATCTGTTAATTGCCTTTTAATTGCACCCTCCAGAGGGCGCTGAGAGGACTTTTTGTGAAATCAAGGTCGGTTTTCAGACATTCCTGAAAACTGTTCCAACGAAAGAGTCGTTGATCAGTATACAGATCGATAGAAAATCAAAAAATACAGCATCTTGTATTTGGGTTTTTCGATTGGACACTGCAGAGGGCGCTGAGAATCGATTTTGTGATTTACACCAAGAAAAAAGATGAAAAACAGCAAAAAAAATAGAAAGTCAGGGTAAAAGTCGTTGATAACACTCCAAAGGTGCCGAGAAGAACTCTGGGGGTCCTAAAAATTCCTCCTCAAGGCTGACAAGGTGGTTGAAAAGGTCGTGGATAACTTCAGCCTAGTAAAAAATGAATAGTTTTTAACTTTACCGCTTTTGCTTACAAATCCCGATTTTTAATTTCACTAGTCCCGATTTTTCATCAAAAGTACCAGGTATGCCTAACATAGCTGTGGTTTATGACATTTATCCCGATTACAGGCGATTTAAAAATATTTTTTAAATAAATTATGTTAGCCACATAAATTTGAATCCTAATCAAGTTAGAATAAATCCAATATTTACCAAGACTTTTGTGCTTAACTGAAATTTTAAAATGAAATTTGTTTATCTTTCTTATCTCATACCAAACATTGATCAAATTCTTTGATGTTCAGCAAAATTTTTGAATATTTTTTCAATTTGAATTAAATGAAATTATAATTAACTTTGACGCACTTAAATGAATAAGAATGAAAGAATATTTTAATGAAATTTTTTGTTTTATTTTATTTTACAATGTCCTTACCTTGAGTTAATCACAATCGCGTCGTCTTAAAACTTTTAATTATATTTATTCTTAATGAAAATAAGCTACTTAAACAACATTTTGTCAATGAGTTAACTGCGAGTCAAATATAAATTTTCAATGAATGTCATTCAACTTTGCAGACCAGAGTTCCATATTATTAAAATCTAATTTTCTCTTTTGTGAACAATTACTTGAGAGTGCTTTTGAAATTCACTGTATTTAATGAAGAATGACAAAAAAATATACCAATAATGAAAATTTACGCTCATGTAATTTTATTATCAGTGTTAATTATAAATTGGAAATGTTTATTTTTTTTTTATTTTTTAACACTATTTTGAATCAAAAATCCGATCCTAAATGTAATGTAAGTCAAAGAGAGCAATAATTGTAATGTCAAGTTCCATTTGAAATTGAAAGGAAATCTTGTTTAGAATTTTTGATAATAAAAGGAAAAACTTTTTCATTTTAATTTTCAATTGACAATCAGAGTAAAAAAAAAATATCTTGATTCGAAAAATAAACAAATTGTAAAGACATGTTTTGTTCGATGATGCTTCATATTATTCAATGTACGTATAAATAAAGCAAGAAAGTAAGTCTCTAAGTAAAAGGAAGGATATTATTTGTCTTTGTTTGCTTTGATTTTCTGATTTTTGCCATTTATTTCATGTCTTTTGCTTCGTTTCAATTCTACATCTAAAACTTTTACATTTTGCTCATTTTAATGTGTATTTCAGGACAGAAGAAGAAAAAAACCAAATAAAATTTAAGAGACAATATAGAAAGTGTCCCTTAAGGCACAATTCTTACGAAGAAAAAAAGGTAGAAGGAAAATAAAGGGAACAAATTGACGGAAGGAAAAAAATCTTTTAATTTAATTTATTTCTGTCTCCATTACGTGACCATCTTTTCTGGATTTTGTCAACTCAATAAATTATAATTGTGTACTTGGGCTGTGTACTAAGAAAATTCACTTTAGACACATCCCACTCACACTCACATTCAATTATTCAAACATTAACAAAATCTTCAGTTGCAGTGTTTTGTTTGAATGAAGGTGTTCATTTCAATTTCTCGGAAAAATAAAAGAAAAAACATCTTCTCATCTAATTAACTGAAAACACTTGCTCACATTAATATTATTATTGTTTCATTATGTATATTGGTAAAACGAAGAAATACGAGAAATAAACAACAAGTGTCTTTTATTTTATAGCACAAGCATCTAAATTCACATACACACACACACACTCACAAACTTTGGTTAATTAAAATGGAATTAAGTTACAAAAACATGAGTGTGTGGTGTCATGTTAATTATATTCGAAGATCGATTTCATCTCACTTTGTTTGTATTGAAAATTAATTCAAATCTGTGTTAAGAGCTCCCCATATTTCTTTTGTAATTAAATGAGAATTAATTGAAAATGCTACAATTTGAAACATTTTTTCATATAAATTAATTTAAATTCCAAAAATAAATTCACATTGCAAACAAAAAATCGTTATTTATTAAACTCATTTGACCAATTTAACAATGTTAGCTATTGAAAGGAAATTTGGTCATAAAAGTTAAATTAATTATGCATTGACCTGGAAAAATTAACCGGATATTTCTGTCATCGGCAGTTCGTTAGTCACTTTTAATTTTTGTCTCGTCATTTTATTAACAGTTGATAGGTTATTAAATATAAAAATGAGTGTCAGATTTATTGATTTTATATTATATTATGATTGATAGGACGATTTTTATTAAGTGTTTTATGTGTCTGTGATATTTTATGAATTCCATTGGACATAAATTCATAAAGAGAGTGTCAAATTGATTTCGCTTAGCAAAAAAATGAATTTTTGACATTATTCTTGGAAAACTTCAAATTATTCAAATTATAATTTTTTCCCTTCCTGAAATTTTCTAAATTTATTAATTCCTATGCATTGTCACGTGTCCTTGTCATTCAAGAAATGAATTTTTTAATTTTACTTTAATGTCCATTTCAATAAATGTGAAATTGATTCATTTAATCTTCAGGTAATTAAATCATTTAAATTTTTTCCCCATTTTTCTTTTATATTTAACATTTTATTCACATTTCACCTCCACTCTCCAATTATTACAAACAAATTGTCACTTTGTGCTTAATTAATGGTTTCAATCTTTCACCGTAATTATAATCGAATCAAGTCAAGCTCAGTCTGTAATTAAAACTGTAAAATACCTCTAATTAAAGAAATTATGGTTATTTCAGTGGTTTTTTGCACCGAGTCATTTTCAGCCAACATCCCATCACTCATTCACAGTCATAGCTAAAAATAACTTTGATTTAACAGTCATAAAAAATCACATAAAATTATGAGGTAATAATTCAATTTCAATAATTTGAAACATGTTTTCCCGAAAGCAAGGTAACCAAAAGTGGGCTGATTATTTAATGGAAAAAAATATTTTAACAGGTGATTTGCTGAAAGAGATATTTTTTTTTTTAAATAAAATACCTTAAAACAGTACGTGGGCTTATTATTAATTTCTATAATTACAGCCCTATTTGATGTTTTATCATTGATAAATGTTAATAAACTGCCTTCATTTAACATGTGAATCAATTAATAATTAACCGTAATTTGCTTTCAATTAAGATAATTATTGAATAAATTAAATATATTTTTGGTTAATTATATGTTCAATTTGGGAAAAGTGGGAACGCTTCCATCAATTGGTGATGGTATTTTTTTTATATTTTGTAATTAAATGACATATTATACCTTATTTGCATTTAAGTTGCTGATTAAAAACAAATTTTACTGTTCGATTAACTTGAATTAAATTAGACATCAAATTGATTCAACTGAAAATGCCATTAATCAAAGTGTAAAACTAATTTATCTTAATCTTGACTCTACCAATCGTGACCGAATGCACAGTGGACGAATTGCGCACAAAATGATTAAAATGTAATGAATTTGAACAAATAAGAGATGTTCATTGCATACTTTGAGGATTATTAAAATTAAAACGATTGTAAAGAATTTTATAATTAATAAAAAATTCAACACTAATTCAATGATTTAAATGAATTTTAATATTTTAAATGCAATTGAACTGTGATTTTCTCCTCCAAATCCAAAAATATTTTAAGCTTGGATGTTGATTGCATACTTTTGGTAGTATTTTTTCAATACTAAAATAATCAAAATGACATTTAAAACTGCTACACATTTAATAAAGGATTAATTTTTACTTTTTTCTAATTTTTAAGTTAAAATTAGTCCCACAGTGCAGCATTTTTGTACTCACCATACATTTATTGGATAATTATCAACACAATGTTCGTTGAAAATAATTCCTTCATAGATTGCATTAAATATAGAACAATGACTATAATACCAAAGTTCTAGTCAGAGAAGTGAAACTAAAAGGCATTAATAAATATCTATCTTCTTGATAATTTACCATCAATACATGAACGTTGCAGTCTCTACAGCTGCTTATAAATATAATTATTATTATTATACACGAAAATGAGGCTTAGATGAAGATAAATGCATCTTTTATTTAAAGCTTTGTTCATGATATTCACCAACATGTTCTATTTCTAATAAGATAAAAGATTATAATATTCATTAGGATCAGAGGCGTAACTAGGGTGTCGCAACTGTCGCACTTGCGACAGGCGCCAACAACCTGAAGGGCGGCAAAATCATAAAAACATTTAATAATTAAACTAACGAATTTTTTTTTCAGAAAAAATTTTCTTTCGGAGAATTTTAAGTTCAATTAATTTTCTATAGTTCTTATCTACGTCAATTTTGAGCGTAATTTATATAATACAAGACTAAATGCTAATATGCTTTGAAGTTGAACAACGAAAGAACCATTTGATATCAAAATATTTGAGGTTTAATAAACTGAATTTGCAATATTTCTCTCTCTGTCTCTCAATTTTTCTATACCTAAATGAGAAGCTACGCTAATGAATATTTTATCTCTCTCTTTCAAATAACTCTCTCTGCTTTTTCCATTTTTTTATAGAAAGTAGAATAAGAAGCTCAAATTTAGCGTAATTTTAGGTAAATTTTAGGTAATCAGAATGATATTATATCTCTCTATGTTTTTCATACAGAAATGCGGAGCTGCGAAGCAGCGGAGCATTTTTAATCAGAATGATTTGTTATCTCTCTATGCTTTTCATACAGAAATGCGGAGCTGCGAAGCAGCGGAGCATTTGTAATCAGAATGATTTGTTATCTCTCTATGCTTTTCATACAGAAATGCGGAGCTGCGAAGCAGCGGAGCATTTGTAATCAGAATGATTTGTTATCTCTCTATGCTTTTCATACAGAAATGCGGAGCTGCGAAGCAGCGGAGCATTTGTAATCAGAATGATTTTTTATCTCTCTATGTTTTTTATACAGAAATGCGGAGCTACGAAGCAGCGGAGCATTTGATATCAAAATGTTTTAAGTTTAATGAAATAATTTTTTTTAAAAAAACATTCTTCGCAGCTCCGCATTTCTGTATGAAAAACATAGAGGGATAAAAAATCATTCTGATTACAAATGCTACGCTGCTTCGCAGCTCCGCATTTCTGTATGAAAAGCATAGAGAGATAACAAATCATTCTGATTACAAATGCTCCGCTGCTTCGCAGCTCCGCATTTCTGTATGAAAAGCATAGAGAGATAACAAATCATTCTGATTACAAATGCTCCGCTGCTTCGCAGCTCCGCATTTCTGTATGAAAAGCATAGAGAGATAACAAATCATTCTGATTAAAAATGCTCCGCTGCTTCGCAGCTCCGCATTTCTGTATGAAAAACATAGAGAGATATAATATCATTCTGATTACCTAAAATTTACCTAAAATTACGCTAAATTTGAGCTTCTTATTCTACTTTCTATAAAAAAATGGAAAAAGCAGAGAGAGTTATTTGAAAGAGAGAGATAAAATATTCATTAGCGTAGCTTCTCATTTAGGTATAGAAAAATTGAGAGACAGAGAGAGAAATATTGCAAATTCAGTTTATTAAACCTCAAATATTTTGATATC